>JAWWEM010014291.1:0-23353 GCA_035582935.1 Ormyrus thymus | reverse complement strand
TCGAGGTCTCCTTTTCTAACTTACTAAAGAAATATATTTCCCTCTTTGTCCTGGGCTCCATAAACCCCTATTAAGATATATATATATATATATATATATAATACATGTAAATATAATAAAGTAAAATTAAAATTCTACCAATGTTGCAAAAACAATTAAAATCTCCTTTTAATAATGTAGTTTTTAAATAAAAAAACTTCAATCTTTTTAATATTCTATGCTAAAATAGTGCGCAATCGCGCTATCAAAAACTCCTTATTCATCACAATTATAAACACGTTACTCTATGTGATAAATATAAATAAACGTCCAAAAAAATTTATGAAACTATTGCTATTGAATTTTAAGCTCATTTTTCTGCACAAAATTATTTTGACAAAATATTCTTTAAATATATTCACTATTTAAATGTATTATTATTAACGTATTTTAGTCCATTCTGACCATATGCCACATAAATATATAATATAATAATAAAATATAATTAATTTACTAATTCATAAAATTAAAAAATTATTAACTTGTGATTAAAAAATATTTGTTATTTTAATATTACCTTTAAAGTTTTAAAATTACAATATAAAAATTAATTTTAATATAAATGAGTAATTACAAACGGTAAATAATTTATGCACAGTTTATACGGACTCTTTTTTGCAACAGCATAAAAATATCGCTTTTTACAGAATGCCCTTTTATAGATAAGTAAAAAGAAAGGGCACTGCATAGATATCTTAATAAAATCGAAAATTTTGAAAATCTACAAGTTAAAAATCATCACATATTTTAAAATGCTTTCCGAAAATTAAAAATTAAACTATAAATAGATTAAAACTTGTAAAAAAAAAAAAATATTGGAAATAGAAATGCAAAATTCAATTTGGTCAGTTTCTTACCAACGGCAAAAAAGAATATAAAATGAAGATTAGATATTATAAAGAAATTTCAATATATCCAAAAATGTTTATCATACATTCTTTATTTATATAATGTGAAAATGTCATCCAAATTTTTTATTTTTTTTTCTCCCCACTTTTATCAAGGAAATATCGTACATACGTACGACATCACTTCGTTATTATTTCATTCATAACTTCTATGATTTTTATTTATTATGGATCCTGAATTGGTTTTCTTTCTTTTATAAAAAAGACTACTATTGTGGATGCTATTTTTATAATAATGCATGTAAGGTTGCCTCGACTCTTATTAAAGGATTACAACATTACATACATGACCATACAGTGGAAATGAAATTAAAAAAAAATAAAAAATTTGACAAATTTCCTGCTATAAAATATCTCTTTTATTTACAGGATCAAAATGCATTTAAAAGCTTTATTTTAATTATAAGAAACGTTGCTAGACGAGGCAGCCTGACAGCTATATCTTGCGATGTGTATGACAATTTTTCAGGATTCTCCATACCGCTTACTATTCTTCTCGGTTTCATAAAAATCGCATTTTATGGTATATATTTTAAGGGACACATATCTTTTCTTTTTAAAAATGATAAACTTTGTTCTTACATAGAAATATGTGTTAACTGGTATTTTGGAAGCTGATGTTTTTAAGGACACAATTTATTATTACATGATTTTATTTTGCTTAGAGTAACTTCGTGTTTTTCACTCGTAAATTAAAAAAAAACTATATAAAATTGATAGATGCGAAATTCGTAGTGTTTTTATAAATCTTCATCACCGATACATTTGTTCAAATCTTGAGTTTTTGCGTAGGATTATCATAATCAGAATGATGTAGCCATGATGGAAAAGACATCTGTACAATCGATGAAGTAAATTGTTTATGCATTAGAAGAGTGAAATATGTTGATTGAATCAAATGACTTGATTTTGGCGCAATTATATATATAAAAATATGCATGTGACCTCAGATTGCGGTGCATGCTAAGCCTCTTGGAAATCTACTTCATAATCCGTTTTCCATCATTAAACCTTTTTTATTTTTTCATTTTTAATTATTTTAAGTTGCTCATCATCGCATCCTACTGTACTTTAGCATTATTGGTAGTTCACAAATGTATCAACTAATTAATTCAATTAATAATATTTAATAATAACAATGGGTTCGTAATTCGATCCTCATACTTTACAAATATTTCCAGATTACTATTTATATTCTCATTTTTTTACTTTTGGTTTTTTTTTTTATTTTTTTAATCGCCATCAAACATTCTAAAATATTTAAACGAGCAGAAAATTTTTACCGTCTATATCAGCATTGATGTGGCGATCATAACAAGGATTTAAATCTGAATTTATAAAAGAAATCGTTTTCTATTTACTTTCGCAATGTTTATTACATCAATGATTATCGTTATTCATAAATCATATTTTAGTAATTTACATAAAAAATTTTCTGCAAAATTTATTCTTTATAAAAAAGTTTCATCTAATAAATTATTATTTTAAAAATGAACAGCTTTAAAAGCCAGTCATTGTGATCATTACCTCTAGTAACTCTTATTACACCTGTAATAAATAAAAAGAAAACGAGTTTTTAGATAAAAATCCTTGCATATACGTTTGATCGGACTGTTATTTGAAATGCACTTTTTTATTAAAAACAAAACTCTTTTAGCCGCACGCGCTATAACAAATAGCAATAGTAAAACGTCTTACACTGGCAACATACGCATGATACATAACAAGCCTGTTCGAACTTTCGCTAAAACAAAAACTCTCGCAGAGACTTAAGGACTATCACTTTGCAATCTGAATTGAAACTTAGTACCGTTTTTTTCTCCAGCTGCTTTAAAACGCTTCCCAATCTTTTACTATGAGTGAGCATTTAGTCTTTTTACAATTGATTGAAAACATGAATTTCTTTAACATTAATGAAAGGCCAAAATTGTTAATAACACCACTCAAAAACAAAATAAAAATAGATTTTTTTATATTTGTTTTTAATGACAATAAAATAAGAAACAGTACAATAATAATAATAATAATAATAATAATTAATAATAATAATAATAATGATAATACAATAAAAATAAATTCAGTAAATGTGAATTGCGTGTAATATTATCTAGTTGATTCGAGTTACCTCATATTCTTACCCACCAAATTATGATAATTATAATCAATATAATGTTAATATTAATATACCCTCAGAGTTTTTGTTGATATTATCTTTTTTCGTTTAGTTTATGAAACTTTAAAAAACAAAAATATCGCCTTTACATTATTGAAAAAACTTTGTTACTAATTTATCATTAGGTATTAATATCCCTTTACAAGAAATATCACTCAACGCTCAAAATGTTCTGGTTTCTCGGGAAAACCATGCAGCCTTCAATCGTTTTTGTTATTCAATGCGATTAAAAGTAGCTTGGATTTCGGCTTTTTATATATTTTCTTCGTATATATAATATATATATATATATATATAATTCGCATATACCTCTTTGCTTACTCTGATCCAAAAATCTCATCAGTAAGGTATAAATTGGTGTCGAGTTTAAGTGCGTACGCGACAGTGTATGTGTACATGTCAGTGTTTCACGAATAATCGACGTGACAGTTGTTTTCATTTTTAATATTATATCAAGTGTTCAGCTTCCTATCGTTGCTTTCACATTTTCGTTACACTGTAAGTGTTTTTCTTTGCAGCAATCGAGGCAGAATGCATTTATTCAACGACCTTGAGCACCTTGCCAATGGCAATAGTTTTATCTGAAATGACATTGAAAAAACGTTAGTTAAACAACAGAGAAATCATATTAAATTATGTATTGCGTTAAATACTTCAAATTAATTTAATTGTCTTGCTACAACTTTGTATATTATATAAAGATATAAAATCTAGCACAAAATCTGTTAAAATATTAAATAGACTAAATTTACTGAAACTGTTATTTCAAAATTAAAATTACCTAAAAAATGTTAAAAATTTAAAAACTACTTGTATACTGAAAAATGTATAATAAAAATTATAAGCAGATCTGTAAAAATTATAATCTTGTTCTTTAAGGATATCACATTAAAATTGTAAAAATCTACTGCTAATTGACTAAAATTTTTATAAAGTATGATCATTTTTTTTTATTTTGGCAGTCTGTAGTAGGTTTACTGAACCATATGATAATCGTTACAGATTTATTTGAAGTTTTTACTTCTCTCACTGTAGCTATAACTTACTTTCGTCCCTGAGAGTAAATCTTCCCATTTGTGGAAATAATTTGAATTTTTCAAGACAGATGACTCCAGCACACTCGATTCGCATGATAGCCACTTGATCTTGCTTCACGAACCTCGGTCGCGTTTTACTCTTATCACCCGTCTTTTTATCCACTAAACAGATCAAAGTCTTTACCGTAACTTCTTCTGCAGCACAGTGTATGTGCATCACAGCACTATAACCAGCACAGATAATGCTCTTGTGTTCCAAAATGACAACTTGGGCATCAAATACTTTGCCAGTTTTAATGGGATTATTACTGTCGCAAAGTACAAAACCAGGACTTACGTCCTCTTCTTCAATACCTTTTAGTTTAATTTTTACATTTTCACCGGGACCAACGGATGTAACTTCCTCATCGTCGGACCACAACTGATCTACGACTACTGCCGTCTTAAATAGAAAAAAATATTTTTAGGATTATTGAGTTTGAAATTACTTCATAAAATTGTAAGTATATTCAAGAATAATTACCCTGTTTGGCATTACGAGAAGTGAATGACCTTTCTTGGCCTCACCAGCTTCCACTTTACCCATTACAACTGTTCCCATATCCTTATATTTATCAACGATGGGCATTATAAATGGTCCACTACTCTTTCGATTAAGAGAAGGAAGAGAATCTATAAAAGGTATAAAAGGTGGACCCTTGTACCACGTGCAAAGGCTTTCAGGGATGGAATCTTTTAAACCTATTCCAAGTTGTCCTGACACAGGCATAAATGTGAGATCTTTCGCCGGATTAAATCCAAGTTTACGAAGGTATGGCAAAATTTTATCTCTGAAAATGAAATCACCTTTTATTAGTTACTGATATTTATAAAAATAAATAAATATGAAATAGAAAAATTAAAAACAAAAGTTTTTGTAACACTAAAATATAATCTTTTTAAAGTAATGAACTAAAATTTTCGTAATATTTTCATTAACTCTTTCAATCTTTCAATTAATCAACAGGAAATGTTTAACATTAAATAATTAGAAATTGTATGTCACCTGCATTCGTTGTATCTGCCTTCATCCCATTCCACAGTAGGATCATCCATTTTATTAACTAGAACAACCAAATGCTTGACACCTGCAGTCTTGGCGAGCATGGCGTGTTCTCTTGTTTGGCCGCCCCTATCAAAGCCAGTTTCGAATTCTCCCTTTCTCGCAGATATCACGAGGACAGCGAGGTCGGCTTGAGCCGCACCACCGATCATATTCGGCACAAAACTTTTGTGACCCGGCGCATCCAGTATTGTGAAATGCTTTCTTTCGGTTTCAAAATATGCCCGTCCAACTTCCACGGTTTTTCCTTTTTCGCGCTCTTCTTGGTTAGTATCTAGAGCCCAACTTAAGTACCACGTCTCTCTGCTTCTTTCCTTAGCTTCTCTTTCATATTTCTCAAGTGTTCTCTTGTCTACCATACCCGTAAGAGCCATAATTTGCCCACCAATGGTTGATTTACCAGCATCTATAAAAATGCAATATTTTCGTTACATAATAAACCAGTAGTTTGTGTAAGAAGACCAAATAAATTTCAAAAATTGGTGTCAATTTAAAAATATATCCAATATTTATCTATAAACATTTTTTTTTTTAATTTTGAAATAAAAAACTGAATTTTCTCATCTAATTCTTAAAATGAAATATTTACATAATTATAAGAAATTTTAGTTTTTTCTTGTTTCCTATATTAATGTTTTATAATATGCTAAAAATATTTGTTGCAAAAAGTAGTTTGAAATAAAATTTTACAAAACTGCATTAAATACATTTACTTACCTACATGACCTATAAAAACAACATTTACATGCTCTTTTTTACTCTTTGTGTCTTCTGCAACTTTGACAGGTTTCTTCTTTGGTACCTTAACAACCAGTTCTTCATCTTCTTCATTTTCTCCTTCTGCCTAATATATTCAAAAGATATTAGAAAGTTTTAAAGATTTACTGTATCTGTAATAAGTTAATTTTCAAATAATAAAATTTTTATTAACTGCCTTTGGTATATAAAGTGTATTTAATTGCATTTTATAATACAACCTCTTGATTACATTATAAAGAAATTATCAATTAAAATTATCATATCTAAAATTTACTAGATTTTTATTATTTCACTTTACCTCTTCGTTTTCAGGTGTTAAAAGAGGATCTCCATCTACTGCTGCTTCTTCCCATGAGTCTGCAGGTTGATGTTCAGGACTCGTATTTGTGGAATCAATGTGAGACCTGTTAGGCGGAGGTGCTCCTCCACCAGCTGGAGGTTCGTCGTTTCTGGGTACCATCGGATCAGGTGGAACTGCCGGTGTGTCTGTGTCTGCATAAAACATTTATCACATTGTATTATATAATGTTATCATAAACAAATATTATGCTCAATTTCAAATTGAAGTAAAAATACATGCTAAATTAAAATAAATATTTTTGAAACACATTATTAAAATTTAAATACAATATCTTTAAAACATAAATTTAGCAAACGCATACAAAAAGCCATTAAAATATTGCAGTAAATCGACTCCCATTCCATTACAAAATATAAGATTAAAAATTTGTATAAATAAGCAAACAATATTGCTAACCAAAGAAATAATCCCAAATTTAGTAAAGGGAATGTTAGCTTGAATAGAAAGGTTAGTCGCTGATTCGTACTTGAGCTTCACAAGGACAGAGAGAAATGATGCTAATAATTTCAAATTTATAGGCTTAAAGCACCTCATTATCACTTTGCGACAGTATCCATTTAGCTACTAGATAACATTAACAAGTGCAAACTTGTATTCTCTGGTTAAGTTGAAAAAACAGATCCTGTTATAGTTAAGACAGAGATACGGATAGAGAGCAAGTGAGAGAGAAAGAGTGGATATGATTGCAAAAAAATACTGGAACACATATAATTTATATAATATTTCTCTGTATCTAACCAATTTTAAGATGAATGAAAGTCTTATCACATTTTACCTTAAATAATCGCGAAAAAAAAATGAAAATTAAATAAAAAAAAAAAAATTGGACGCCTATTCAATTGAAGTAAACATGCGACCATTTCTCTCGACTAACCCTCAAACTTCAATGCTTTTGAAACTCAGCTAAGACATAAGGAAGAATTCCCGCTGATGACGTACAATTCTCTTTTTTTCTGCCTGACTGCGAAAGAGAAAGAATTTCCGAAAAAAGCGACTCCGTCAACGGCATCTCCGGAACAATATGTTACACAGAGCACACGGAGGAAAAAGGAAGGTGTAACTAGTGTAGGTGGTATCGTGTCTTAGCGAAAAGCAAAAACGTGCTCGGAGCGATTGCACTTTTCGCAGCAAATTTTAGCAAGCAAATATAAAAATGGGCGAACGCAGAAAAGAGGCCTTGGTCTCAGACGATGAAAAATCGCGAAAAATGGCAAATCCGAAGTTGCAGCTGTGCTCGGGGCGCAAACACGGGGGTACACTAACCGTGATGAGTTTCAGGTGGCATATCAGCCTCGGCACTCGTCGGTGTAGCTGCGTGAGCAGGAGACTCGGAAGCAGGGCTCGTCGCTTCCGCCGGTGGCGTTCCTGAAAGCGCTGGCTGTTGCTCTTCCTGGGGCACCGGCTGTGTCTGCTGCGGAGCACCAGCAGCAGGGACTGCGCTGGCAGCCGGCGATGAGTTGATGCAGAACGAAGGCACGAATTCCGCAGCGTTGACGTTCAGCGTGGAGAACTTACTCTCGACGGAGGTGCCGCTGCCGCTGTCGCTGTCCGCCTGCTGTTCCCACGAGTCCGGCGCTACACTGTTCGCCATGATTATGTGAACGAAAGAAGGAAGACAGAGCAGGCACGCTGCACGTAGAGAGAAACGAAAGTCTCTCCTCCTCCTCCTACTCCTCGCTTTGGCGCTGAGAGACGGGCAAGGGAGAGAGCGGCCTCGTGTCTCGTCGGCGGGGGATTTTCCTCTGTCGCACCGTCCCGAATGCACGAAGCCTAAGAGGAAAGCAACTTCGGGCTCCTCCTCGTCGTTGCCCGGAGCTCGCGCCAAGTACCGTTAAAACTAGGAGGGCGGTCCGAAGGGGGGATCTCTCTTTCTCGCTCGCTATACACTGTGTGTGTGTCCGCACGTAGAGCCGGCGCTCTGTGCACACGAGGCGATCTGATCTCTCCCTCTCTCTCCGTCTGGGTCGCGCGCGCACGTTCACGTTGTCCGCAGCTCAATGGAGAGAGAGAGACGGTGAAACTGCTGCTGCTGTTCCCTATACGAGTCTAGTGTATCTCGACACGGCCTGAGTTACACGCAACGTGAGCAACGCTAGGCCGGAAACTGCGTTGGTCAGAGCGGAGAAGCGCAATGGCCGCGCGCACGCATGTACGCATTGCTCCCCATCCAACATGGGCGCAAGCGGGCGCGAGCTTCGATTTGCTAGGTTGCTGCAATACGCATGCAGAGGCGCGTACTAGTACCGACCCCGGCCTTGCGGATTCGCGGAAAATGCTAAGTAAGGGGCGCATAGTTCAGTCTGTTGTCTTCGGCAGTCCTCGATCTTGTCCTTGTCGTGGAGGCTATGTGCGTTGTTGCCAGATTTTTTAAAATCTAGGCCTGCTTTTTCGAAATTATACTTAGGCTGGCGCTGGCCCCCTTTATTCTTTCATGTAGATTAAAAATAGCTAGAGGTTTGCTTTTAAATAACAGCCTCGAATTATATGAGAATACGAAGCAGTAACAAGAAAAATTTATCAAGTTGTATTCTATCTCTTTAGAGAACTAGTATAATCTAGTTTTTCGATGGGTCATTGGTTATTTAAGCACGAAAAGGTAGGGTGCCTTTACAATATCAGAATTAAAACTGCAGTAGCGTAATGCCAGCCAATTTTCTTATATTGTTATAGACGTAAAAAATGCAAACTTAAATTAAATTACATTTTTCGAAATAAAAAAAGAAATTTTAATAGATTCATAAAATGGATTTTTTACGTAATATGAACTCTAAAAGCAATATAAAAATTATAACTAGATTTTCACGTAGTGGGTTTATCCTCTTCAGTCTTCAAACAAAATATACACAAGAGGCTACGTTGAAAATCATAGGTTCTTTAAAAACTCTTAAAACTTTACAAAAAAACATTTAATTTTTTGTAACAATAATTTTCACAAAAATATTTTCACTTCATAATTTCATATACGTTTTTAAGACTAGTTAAAAAATGTTTTCGATTCACGATAAAATGAGTATCAAATTACAACCAAAACAAAAGTAAGCGTGAATTAATTTGACAAATGAATAAATATTTGGATGGTATAAATTAATTTACTGACAAAAATAAAATAAGTGATTTTTCTTATTTACTCTGCTTCTTACTGACTAACCAATATAAGAGATTTCAGCTTTAACAGTAGAAAATTAAAGTAGATTGTTTTTTTATTATACATTTATTGATTATCTACATTTGAATCGAATTTTTTTTCGAATTACTTACTGCTGAATTTCAAAAATAAAAGTCAAAAAGTTACTAGAACTCTAAAAAATTAAAAATTATAATATTAATTTTAATTTAAGAATAATTAACTGCATTAAAGTGAAATGTCGATCTGCGAAAGTTCTATTAATGTCCGTCAATAAAAAATAAAACCATATTCGCTAAAACCAAGATTCCTGTTTTTCGTAGACTTGTTTTTGAACAACTTGATTCTTGTTTTCGCATATAAATAAAATTTCGAAAATTAAATTTAGCGCCAATGAACATCGCATGCGTGCGAAATGATTATGCGGCACAAATGTATTATACCAGAGACGATATGTTATATACTAATTCGATCACTCTATAAATATAACTAAGTACTTCTACTTCAGGCGCGAAAGGTGTGTATGCGTGGCAACAGCACGCCTTATCTATGGGATGTACGTGAAAAGGAACAATCGCTCTCTGAAAAGGAATACACTCCAAATTCTAAGAATATTCGATTTACGGCAAACTATTTTTTGAGTATACTATTCTGCACGTATAAGAATGCATTTGAAATTTTTAATGTAACCTGGTTAACTTTCGCTACGTAGTGTAATAGTTTCTCAAAAAATAGAAATAGAGTTTATAAGAAAACTCTGGAATTTCTTTTTGAAAAGAATCATCAATCGCGAAAAAAGACGCTGCACATTTGTCTAAGAATTATATTGACATGCGTACTAAGCAACTATCCGAGCGGTAGCTTCGCGAATTACGACTACGTAGACGTCTTTAGTAGTGGCAGTGCGAGCGCGCACGTTTCACGTCGCGAATCACAAGCTGAAGGCGAGCGAGCGAGCAAATTTTGTCGACGAACTGACCGTGTTGAAATCGCGCAGGAGTAGGATACCATCCAAACTCCTCCGTAATCACGCGAACGTTCAAGCTTTAACCCTACGGAAAGTGGACTCGCTCGCGTTGGCGCAACATCTTCCAAGTATCTGTGCGTGTGTTGCGTCGACCCGATAGCAATTTCGGTTCTCCTCATCAGGAGTCATCGTGCAACCCGGAATCGACTAAAAGAAAGCAGGCGAGGATCACCATGTACACCAAGCGTATAAACCTTCGCAGATGCAACACGACTGGATTGTTTGACAATTAAAAAAAAATTGTTGGACCTCGTCCCTTCTTCCTAGAAAATCAACATGGCAGGTGTTTGCTGCGTTCATGGGGCATGATTTAGCATTGCTCCGTTTTTCAACGAGCATTGAAACGACTTCGTGCCTTTCGCACGAGTAGAAGAAACTAGGGAAAAAACATCGGAATAGTTCCCTGGATGGCAGCGTTTTTGTTTCGCAAAAAGAGTTGCTGAGCAGAGCTTGCAACGTTCAACTGTCTTTGCTCCCCCCTCTTCGACTCTCTCTCTCTCTCTCCTTCCCTACCCCGACTCTTTCTATCTCTTATACCGTTCGTGCATCGGAGTCTCCCCACCCCAGTATGTATATATATATATTACGATATCGCTAGTCCATTTTCTCAAACTGACCAAGTTTTTCACTTGTTATTTATGTGTTTTTTCTCTCCGATACGCAACGCTGACAATTTTTGCGATCTGCGTGCTTCGGATTTCCGGGATAGAATTTTTAATACGAATTTATTGGCTGGTGCTATAGTGCGTTATGTATCGACTTTCGTTAAAAACGAATAGAACAAGACTAAGCTTACTGAGTTGAGAGACTATACGCCCGTGCAGTCGTAGCTTTTTTTCTTAAAGGCAGAAACTGCGTACAATTAAACAATCGACAAACCATGGCTTCAACAACTTTAGCAGTCCCTAATGGGACCAATTCGGTTACCTCTGTTACTTCGCACAGTGGATCAGTTAAAAGCGACGAAATAGATGAATCTGAAAGCTTTGGAGAGAAGAGTGCGAGCTTCAGCTCTAGAAATCAAGTGGATTCCTTGGAAGAAATGAATTACAATGGTGAAGATTCTTCTGACCAGAACCATTGTGGAATTTGTTCTGACAAATTGTGCTCACCTAGGGTCCTCTCTTGCCTTCATGTTTTCTGCGAATCTTGTATTGATAAGCTTCCTAATACTAAGGACGGAGATCCTAAGTGTAGCTCAACTATTACTTGTCCAATGTGTCAACAAGAAACAGCAGTTAGTTCAAAAGGAGCAGCATCATTACCTTGTGACTATGTCCTTACTAATATTTTGGACATGTCTGCCATTAAAAATACATCTGTACTTTGCACATCTTGCAAGGCTATGGAAAATGCTGTGGCTCGATGCTCAGATTGTGCCAATTTTCTCTGTCCTAATTGTAATACTGCGCATCAGTTTATGCGCTGTTTTGAAAGTCACAAAGTTATTGCATTTGACGATTTAAGGAGATCAGATGAAGCAATTCCTATTCATAAACCTATATTCTGTGAAACTCACCCAACAGAGAATATGAAATTTTATTGCTACTCATGCCAAGTAAGAATTATTTAAGTTTTATTGATTTTCGCTTATTAATGACAAAATAAAGATATTAAATTAAAATTAAAAAATCAGTTTGCAATATATTTAATTGTTTAGAACTTGAATTTTATAAGATAATTTTACAGATAAAAAAAATTATTTTAGGTACCAATATGTAATGAATGTTTGCTTGTTGAACACAAAGCACCAGAACACCAATATGAAAGATTAAAAGACGCAGAACCACGTCAAAAGGAAGAACTAGTTAACTTAATAAATGAAAGTAAGGCTAGAATAAGTGATTGTGATCAAATTTCTTCTCAATTGGGGAATGCGCTTAGTGAACTTCAAGCCCAGCGTGACCAAGCCAAAGATTTGATCTTAGAAACTTTTCAAAGTTATAAAGCTATTTTAGAAAAATGCAGAGACAATGCTCTTGATGAATTGGAAAAAGTTCATTCTGAAAGAGAACTTGAAATTATGGATTCTTTTCATAGGTAAAAGGCTGTTTGTACAAATAGTACTAAACTATTCACGTTTCATATTTGTTTAATCAAAATTTTGATTTTTTATTTTAGTGTTGAAAAAACTGTTGAGAAAATTGAATGTGCATGCCAATTTACTAATCGTCTTCTTGAACATGGAGATGGGATAGAAATATTATCTCTTCATCGATTAGTGACTAATCAGTTAACAGATTTGTTAAAAAATATGCCAAAGCCAAATATCACTTCAACAATAGAATTTCAAACAGATTACAACACATTTGAAAAGGCTATTAAGGTAAAAAAAAATCTTGAACATAGAAAATTTAATATTGTGAACATTAGATAAAATTTATAATCGCATAAATAATATTTGGTATTCTAGCAAGTTTTTGGGAAAGTATATGCAGAAAATTTATCAGTTATGAAATCTCCATCAGATACATTAAACAATTTACCTGGACTCACAACTCAGCAGATCAATCATACTTCTATTGGTTGTCCTAGTTCTATGAGTGCAAGTTCACCAATTTCCCTTCCAGCATCAATGCAATCTTCTTTTGAAGGTGATACATCTTTTGTCATTCCTCCAGCATCAAGTCCTAATATTCCTCCACCTCCACCTCCACCTGTCCCAGTTTCTATTCCTCCAGGTTCAATGCATGGTCTCACCAGTATTCAAGAGTACAATCTTCAGCAATTAGCAAGTCTTGCTGAAAAAGTGGAAATAACGGGCGACCCAGGAGTCGTAGGACCAAGTTCAAATCCTAGCCCAACTCCGTCCTTTAATCTTGCTGATTTATTTGCTGGTGACCTCAGTTCAACCAGTCATGCTATAAACAATTTACAAGCTCTAGCTAAACTAGGAAATTCATTGGGTAATCAAGGTAATTTTTTTAAGTTCTGTCAAAAGTAATTGGTAAATATTTATTTGTTTATTTTTTCAATTGCAGACTTAAATCCTTCAACGATAAATGGAAGTAATCTTGTCTTAGGGCGCGGACCTTCACCTGTCATAGTAGATGCACCAAATTTAGCAGGTTTAACTAGTAGTACTCTTTTAAATGGTGGGTTTCAATCCCTTTCTTCCTCGACTTCACCAATATTGTCACAAGGAGCTGGTAATAACAATATGAAAATTTTCAAATACAAATTTCAAAATTTAAGGGCTATTCTCATAATAAGAAAAAAATATTAATCATTGCTTTTTAGATGATATTGGAGGAGATTCAATGCATAATATGCCAGTTGTAGTGGGTAATTCCAATGTAACTAATTCAACAAGTAACTTCAATAATCACTCAAGATCCAGCAATCCAAAATTGACACCAATGCAAATTCGTTGCAAATTTGGTCAGCTAGGTCCTAGTAAAGGACAGTTTAATTCACCTCACGGCTTCTGTTTAGGTACTGACGAAGATATTATCGTTGCAGATACGAATAATCACCGTATTCAGGTACAATGATCAAGTTCTTTTAATAATTTTTGTGTTAAATAAAGAACTAGTGATAATCAAGTTTTTATTTTTAGGTATTTGAAAAAACTGGTATCTTCAAATTTCAATTTGGAATTCCTGGAAAAGAAGAAGGACAGTTATGGTATCCACGAAAAGTTGCCGTTATGAGAAATAGTGGGAAGTTTGTTGTATGCGATAGAGGCAATGAAAGGTCAAGAATGCAAATTTTCACAAAAAATGGTCATTTCATAAAGAAGATTGCTATTCGGTATATTGATATTGTAGCTGGTTTGGCTGTAACTGGTCATGGACACATTGTTGCGGTAGATAGTGTATCCCCGACTGTATTTGTAATCAGTGATACTGGAGATCTTCTTAGATGGTTTGATTGCAGTGATTACATGAGGGAACCTAGTGATATTGCAATTAGTGGTATTTAATAGTTTTTTTTAAATTTTTTCTAAAAAAAACTTAAAAATTACTTTAATCATATTTTTATTTTTGATTTTTAGGAAAGGAGTATTTTGTTTGCGACTTTAAAGGACATTGTGTAGTTGTATTCAATGAAGATGGTCAATTTTTACGTCGCATTGGCTGTGAGAATATAACAAATTTTCCTAATGGAATTGACATTAGTGATGCAGGCGATGTTTTAATTGGAGATTCACATGGAAACAGATTCCATGTAGCAGTCTTCTCTAGAGATGGATCTTTAATTTCTGAATTTGAATGCCCTTACGTTAAAGTAAGTAATATTAAACCATATAATGTATTCTTTATCAAATGTGAATTCATTTGTTATGTATTATATTAGTTGTCATAAAAAATTAATACCGATTCATTTTCTGCATTTGTATTATATTTCTTGGAACCAAATGCATATTTAATTTTAATCATTACTAAATTCATATTACTTTTTTAGTTAACGTGATATAAGGTAGTGATATTATTAACAATTTCTCAACTTTATTTATGAAATTATTTTAAATAAAATAATCTTTGTTCTATAAAATGTTATTTCCAAAAATATTTAAATAATACTGAAACATTTGGAAAACTTATGAAAAATTTTTGCCATAAATATATTTCGATTCTTAAAACAGTTTTTTTTATGTAGGTATCCAGATGTTGTGGACTAAAAATAACTTCAGAAGGATACATTGTGACCCTCGCAAAAAATAATCACCATGTTCTCGTGTTGAACACGCTGTACATTGTTTGAGGTGAGAGTAGAAGTTCTATCGTTTCACAGCTACTTTACAAAAGCAAGGGTTTTTTTCAATAATTATATTTTATTCAATGAACGACAAAAGAGAATGCCCGATTAATAAGTTAACAATTAACATCTGGGCCTATAGAAGCAATAGCAAAAATTAATTCAGCATTCAGCTTTACTAGTTGTACAAGTATTATGAGTGTTCTTGGTTCATGAAAGTAACAAAGAAAAATAGTTGAATGAGGAGCTAATGAATATGCATTGACCCATATATAATCTTTAAAAGTAAGAAAAAATTAACAACACGTAGCTTTCATTTGGCTAACTGCCATTTTATCGAGTTTTTAGAAAATTATTCACGATAAAAATACTGCTTGCGCAATAGAGCTGCTCTTTATTAAAAGACGATATTGAACTTCAGCTCTAAAAGCAGATTTTTACGCATTGCATTCAATGCGTCAGTATTTTAAGTGCGTTCGTAAATCAAATTTTATCTAGTCTTGGACCAGCAGCTTTGCTTTCGCATTGACTTTTTATTCCAAGTAAGGTTCGTTAATGCTGCCATTACAATATCCAAAGTATATATATAATATATGAAAAATGGAATCTAAAAACGTATATAGAAGGGAACTGAGATACTACTGACATGGTAGATACGTCTTCTTAATTAATGAATAAATGAATGAGTACATATGTTCCTTTTTTCTCTCGCCTTTCTTTATATCTACATTTGTATTTTCACGAGAGAGAAAAAGTGATGGAAAGTTATTAACAAAAAAAAGAAAAGGAAAAAAAAAAGTAAACGTTACAGCGTGTTGAAAATCAAACCTTTATTATTAAAGAGAAACGAAATGAAAATTTAATATGTGTGTATGAGAAGAGGATATTTATTTAAGAAACATGACTTAACTTATTTCCATTTATGTGTATTGTTGAAATTTACGAAACACATAATGGTCACAATATGTACTCAGGATGCTTTATTATGGATTACCACTTAAAGCATGCAAATAAGTGAAATATATATGTATATACACACATACTATATATACATGCCAGGCGAAAAGGACGAAAAAACCTCATGTGTATGGTATATATATTATATTTAAAAAAGTAAAAAAGAAAAGTTTAAGTAAAAATCAGAGAAGAAATGTTTGCTAACGGACTTCTATTTTATGTAAATATAAAAAACGATTCCATTAAATGAGAAAAGAAAAATTCATTAAAGTCATGCATATATACACATATATATATACATATAGAAATACACATATTTTGTAGGGTTGTTTACATGATCAGCCTTAATGTTTGATTCAATTGAAAAAAGTTAACAAACATATATATAATAGATAAAATTTGTGCTCAACATCAGGCAATTGTACTAAAAATAAGTTACTTTCATATCTGGCAAATGACGCGAATTCCAAAAAAAATAACACTTCTGTCATAAAATACATTATCAGCACATCCTTAAATAATTTATTATTGATAGCTTAACTGATCTTGCTATACTTACTACAAAATTAAAAAAGAAAAGTTATATACATGTATATATGTATACATAATATATATATACATGTATACAAAAAAAGTAAAAGCAAAAGTCATCGATTTATTTTAATCGATAATAAACGTGAATAATGTAAAAAAAAATTTAATAAAAAAAAACTACGAACGAGACAGAAAGAAAAATGGTAGAACAAAATCTAAAAAATTTATGTACAGAAAAAGTCTGATAAAACGCATAGATATTGCATAGAAATATTTCTATAATGTTCTTATATGTATATATATATATACACATTTGTATGTACAAAGTATTATATATTACATATATGTCAATATATTGTAAAATATGTCTGCATATTTCATATTGCTATGTTTCTATAGGTTGATATATATACATATATATTTATTATACAATTTTTTAAAATATAGAAACATGAGTTGCTATTAATTTATGTGTTACTATCAGACTTTTTCCCATTGAAATACGTCTCCCAGAAAAATGTAGTCCGTACGTGGAATCGACATTAACGCAAAGCCTATTTACACTTAAGCTAATCAGTCGTAAAGTAATCCTTTAAATATCATTAGGGACTTTAATTTTTATATTAAATAAGCATTAAGAGCAAAATTTGAATAATTCTGATATATTTAGTAGTCATGATTAGCAGAGTTATATTAAACATTGCCTGTGATAATAGCATCGTCAGGATAAGTTGTGTCCTTAAAAAGTCTCTGATATTGTTACTAGGTAAATATTTATAATAATTATTGACAAAATGAAAAATTAAGAATTGTCAAAAAAAAAAAGTAAAAAAGAAAAGTTAATAGCTTGGAGCTGCAAAAAATCTTTTGTAGTCTATTTATACTACAAAGATTTCGAATTCTTCAAGTTTAAAAAAATTAAGTGAAAACAAGCGTAAGAAAAAAAATAAAAATTTTAAACAATACAATGAAAAATTTTATCAAAATCAACAATACGAGTTCACTAAACAGAAAATTCAAGTGAAGCTTTAAAAATTCAAGATTTTGAAAGCTTGCGGTATTATGGTAAATCACGTAGGAATGAATAATTAATTTTATAATTTTGAACAATTCCTTCTGCAGATTTATTGCCTGAAGGAGAGCGAAAAAATGTTGAAATATTAAAAAGAAGATAAATTTTTTTACGTGAATTGCCATATAAAATCGTTCGAAGTATCCACATGGCTTTATCTAAATTTTACACACGATGAAACCTTGTGGTTTATTTTTATTGCGAACGAAAGCAAAGTTGATTGAGACATTAATGTAAGCAATTAGAAAGGAAACTACCCTGGCGAGTTCTTGAGTCACTTGATGAATTTGCAATTGATACGATTAACATATAATGGTCGCATGCAATAATTTCGCAAACCAATGGGAATACGGATCACCTAGTATGTAAAAAAAAGAATATACAAGCATAGAGCATGTAAAAAGATAGAGAGGAGTATGTACCTCGACATAAAAATTATATTGCATTATATTTCGCTCACCTCTACACGTGCACGCGCGCACATGCACGCACACACGCGCGCGATCAAACAGTTACATATACGAAATTCAGAGAAACACTTTAAACACCGACATACATCACACGGACACCCGAGAGCGCGCGTACATATATACATATACAGATACATATACTTGAATATTTTAGTATAGATTTACTCTATTTACATATTTTTATCTGTCAAAGACTACTCGGCTAATTTAGGCCACTGTTGAAATTCACCCCTTATTTGCCTTGATGTTTGAATTTACAATAATATAAAAAAGGAAAAATGCAAAAATTGAGGGTAAGCGTGATCAGGGAACAGAGCGAGCAGGCGTGAGCATTACTTGTTGTGTAAATGGTAATTGTGATAGATTTTTTGATAATTTTTACAATCTCAAAGCTCTTATTATCGTAATGTGTATAGACAAAAATAATAACTAATAGCCTCACTCTTTACGAGATACGTATATTCAGCTTATACTTAAAAGAAAAAATCGTTTAATGTAAGAAAAGGCATTCCACTTTCGTTGAGCAATCGCGCAGAAAATTTTAAGGAAATACACATATAAATGCCAGATTCGTAAATTCATAAGACGATGTATATGATTTTCTATATGCGGCCTTAAAACCGCGCCGAGTGACTTCTACATTGTTGACAATTTTTCAAAGAAGCATTCTTTCAACGATAACCTTTGATATTTAAAAACTGTAATAATTAAATATTATATATTGAAATTAAGTACCAACGCTAGTCCTACGAAGTCACTTGTCGATTTATCTATTGCAGCTATTTATGACAGCTATTTCATTCTTTTTAACTATATTTATATTCTATATATACAACTTTTTTGTTCCAAAAATTATTTATATACATACATATTTTTTTATTTGCTGTTTTTTTATTAAGAAAACAAAACGAAAATCAAACTTCAAATTTTCAATTCCAAAGATCATTTGCATAGAGCTCAGTCGGTTGGGTTGAAATACAACAGGCTAAATAATTGAAATTTCATTAGAACGCGTCCACGCTGTGTGCAATACGAAAAGGTTCGTTTTTTCAGAGTATTCGCAATTGCAAACTGAGACGCAAGAAAGTCTATCAATTACGGTATTGTTTATGTACGTATTTTATACCATTTACAATGCGAGCTTTAATGGAAAGGAAGGAAAAATATTTATTCCAAGATTTTTCATGCTCTTTAACCAAAATTTTCGTCATATCATACATATATATACGTATATGTATAAAAAATGAAAAAAAAAAAAAATAATAAATGCGTTCCTCGTTTTAAAGAGTGCGTCTCACTGCTAAGCAAAGAAACAAAAAAATACAATTCCTAGTATATTTTATACAACATATATTTATTAGTTTCAAATATTACAGTGGAAGGAATAAGCACCTATACAAGTATACAATCATATTATTGGTAGGCTTAAGGCAAAAATAAGCTGAATTTTAGCCTACGGTTAATCATAGTCTTCCTAGAAAAAGAACTTAAAAGTTATGGAATTTCCTAGGTATGGTAAGAATATACTGAAGCTCGATAACAATACATCAGGAAGAGTCTCTTTTGTTAGTATTTATGACAAAATTATACTTAATTTTTGCGGTTTTCGGAGCTTTTTACCCCTTAAGAGTTTGTATCGACTTTGTCAAGCATGCGCGAATTTCGTTCAACGAAATATCCTATATAGCGATATTTGCGCTTTCAACAAAATATGAAACAGCATATACATATATATATATACAATGAGCATTATTATGCGAAAAAGTCAGATATTGCGAGAGTAAAAAATTAATTCAAAATTTAGTTTTGTTACGATAAGCGACGCGGCATTGAATTAGCTTTAAACAGATTTCTTATTTATTTCGTCTTGGCAGACATAGAAATTTATGTTTGATACGAAAGAAGCACTGTGTGTTCTATTAACTTTAAATACTTGCGACGCTGCTTTCAGCGGATTTAGTCGAAATCGATAATTTATTGAATTGTATAATTTAATTTTCTGTTTTCTTTTCTGTTTTTAGGTTTTAAAACCTTTTATTTCCATTAATTATCAACAATTGTAAATTTTAATTTGTACTAATTTTATTATTATTATTAATATTAAGGCGTTATTTGTTCTCTCATCTTGCCCTTTTTAAGTTATTTTATTACTCAAAAGAATAGCAATTGCAAACAATTCTTTGCGCATTAGTGTTACAATACTCAAAAAAAAAAAAAAAAAAAAACATTCGATGCGTGTAAATATATATATACCATATTTTAAAAATTAAGAAAAAGATATAGCAATGAAATAAGCGTTTTTGATGTTGTTCTTGAAATGAAGGGGTAATACCATCGCATTTTATTGACTAATAATTTGTATTTAAGACAATGCATTTAGTATGTACATGCGTTCTATTGCGAAATTCTCTTTATACAAATGTTAATGTTCGCATAATTTTTTAGTCTTATTTATGAAAAATACTTGTTTTTATTCATCTTTTTTCCTTCGTCCATTTAGCATTTTATACACAGTTGTACATTTACATATATGTATACATTGTAATTATTATAAACAAACCATTAAGTTAAATCTTTTGTGCCAAAAAAATATTTATAGATAAAGGATACCTGTACGGAGTCGAAACGTTATACCTTTATTAAGTTAATGCGCTTATAATTTATTTTTTATTATTATGTGCATTTGCGTTTTATTGTTCTTTTAACGGTGTGATGTTTCTAGATTTACATTAGAGTAGTAAAGAAAGAATGATTAAGATTTAATTCTCGATTAGTCAGTTAAAGTACAAACATTTGACGTATTTTATTGCTAGGTTGTAAGTAAACGGAAGTTATTAAAATATATATACAAATAAAATACAAAATGCGTGGAAATATAAAAGGATTAAAAAAAAATTGATATTACTTTACTCCATTCCTTTTAAAGTACTTTTTTTTAGTTAAACTTTAAGTATATTTCATGATTTTATATTAAATTTAATAATGCGTTCCGTTTCCTAGTCCTAGAGATGGTCAAACTATAAAAATCAACTAAAAATAATCCACAAATTTTTTAGTAAGTTCCTTTAAATGTACTTTTAATTTGCCGCTATGCAAACTATTATTTGGATTGCATAAGGCGTTTGTAGAGGTATAAAAGCTCGACAGGAACAATGAGCTTTCACTACTAAAAAGACTTTTATATAAAAAACCAATCCTCTTAAATTTTCATTTCTTTTTACAATAGTACAACGCGTAGGATAGAAAATCGTATGGATCAATACGTCCCTCGTACTTGCAAATTATACAGGATCAATTTATTCGTTTAATTGAATCTTTTTTTTTTTCAAAATGTTACTTATTTTTTCACTGTTTTAAATAAAGGTGAAAACGTAAATACCATCTTAACAATATCTTTTTGACATGAAGACATTTAATCTTTATTCACAATTTGGTAATGCGAACAACTTTAATGAAAATAAAATTCAAAATATACTTAAAAATCTACCGCAATTAAAGTGACAATTTTAATAGTTAACCAATAAAATATAAAATTTCAGAAAAAAATATCGATGAACAAAAATTAACTGATCTCTGCGATTTTTGTCGCAAAGTATTATAATGCTGCGAAAGTAATCCATTTTTTACACATTTAGCTCTTAGGATGATTTTTGTTTTCACATGTATCACAAAATATAAACATTCACTCACAGTTTAGTGTCTACAACTTATCTCTCTTTTTTAACTTTAATTTTACCGTCGAGTTTGAAGTTTATTGTCATTTTCTGGTTTATTGCATTACTATTGTTTATTTATGTATGTCAGCAAGTACTCATAAGTGTCAAATAGCAACCTGCTCTATTACCTTTTCTACTTCTCTGTAGAAGAAAAAGAAAGCTGTAAAGCTAAATTTACGTGTTCTTCTGTACGCGTAGGTTGCAATGCAATAATAATATTCTTATATTGTGATGTTCACAAAGCACATTGACACATTGTACGAAAAAATCGTTTAAATTTTAAGAATGTCATGTGATTTTTGGAAACTGTTATTTTTTATTTCAAGACGGTTATTTAATATGTAAAGTTGTTCTTTGTTCTTTTTCAATAAAGATATTAACTCAAATTTCTTGTTTCTATCTTTTTAATCCTTTTTTACAACACCGCAGGTACGTAACAAATTCAAGTATATATATAATAGTATTTGATTTGTTATGAACAGATGGATAAAAATAAGTCTGAAACTTTTGAAAAAGGAAAGTCTAGCATTCCGTCAGAGAAAGAGTAATGATATAAAATTGTTACTTTACATTTTATTAATAATAATAATATTAATAATCTTTTATTGTATTTTTATTGTAAGTGGACTTATGGTCCCTAAAAACAAATAAATAATAAAAATGTTTAACCATAATGAAATCTGCTGTTTGAATATTTTAAAATTCCGTATTTAATAATATTTATAAAATCTACGTTAATAAATAGCTTATCAAAATCTTCTATAAAAAGCATTTTTCTATAAATGAACAGTTCAGTTTTACATTTTAATATAAAAAAAGTTATTTTTTAATTGGTATTAGTTTTTAGAAAAAAAATTTAACTTAGGAATTTGTTTAAGATCTTTAAGATGATTTATCTATACAAAAAATGTATTCTCAATTTGAAATTTTTTTGCATTAATGTATCGTTATAAATTATTTTGAATCAACATGTAATTTGTTTTTGATTAAAACATTGAAATAGTGGAGCAGGGATTTATAAAAATCAGTAAAACTATACCTGGCGTCTAGACTACATTGGTTGCTGTACACCAAGCCGGACATGCTTTTAATACACAGTGTAGAGGAAAAAACAGTTCGTCGACTTTCCAAAATAAATATTATTATAATGTAAATAGTTATAGAAGAAAAGGGTAAAATTTAAGTTGAAATAAACAAAAAGTTATTATGTTAAATGTAAGTTTCATAAATAAAAATTTATTTATAGATCGTTTTTAGTTTTATATATATATATATATATATATATATATGTATTATAATATATATAACTCCAGTTTCTGGGATTTTTAAACGTTTGTCCACAACAGTGCATTGGAAAAATAATCCAAACCCTC
>JAWWEM010014280.1:0-23369 GCA_035582935.1 Ormyrus thymus | reverse complement strand
GACTGGATTACCAAAAAAAATAGTAAAATTTCTTTTAAGGATTTGGAAATTTTTCTATATAATTTTTCTCCGTGTAACGACCTCGTCAATCGTCAAGCTCACCCCGAAGGCCAATGATCACTCAATCCCCCATCCCGAAATCGGCCATCCTCGAAACGTATCCAAAAGCGCTCGGCTCGCGTGCCAGTCCGTTAATTGACCGTCTCCGCGGAGAGCGAGGAAATCGGCGGAGAGAAGAACCGAGGAAACGAGCCGGAGCGGCGGAGAGCGACGATTCTTTCAAGGTTCGCCGCGGCCCGCTGGCCGGCAGCCAACGAATTCTCAACGCGCCTTTCTAATTCCGTTAACGAAAACGCGCGCGCGCGCGCGAACAGCCACCGCCGGCGACGCGAAGCGCGTAATAATTTCCAGCGCGCTGTTCCGCGCGCGAAAATAATTGCCGAGCGATAATTTTCTCGGCCGCGCCGGTTAAGTGTATTGATTTAGCCGGGGGTCGTCGGCTGCTCGATCGCCGGATGATTAGCCCGGGAGGCGGTTTTAATTTGTTTTATTTGCTTGGTTATTACGAGGTTGGTCGTTTGGCCTGATTTGCATGGCGAAGACTAAGACGGCGATTGGGTATGATATTGTAATTGGACTTTCAACGAATTTTTGTGAGAATTTAAACTCGTGTACTGGAAGTAGAATGAGAAGATCTTGGAATTTCTTACGTCATGTTTAATCTAAATATATTTTTAGCAGTTTTAAGTCTACTGCTTTCATATTCATACAGATACAGAAAACATTCTCTCTATGTATAAACAACGATTCAGCCTTTTTTGCTAAAGGTTTGAGGAAAATATTACGAAAAATATTACGTATACAAGTGTTTTTGTCATTGCGGATAACTAAAATCAATTACGAAACGTAAAATGTTAATAAAGCACACTTAATAGAAAAAGATAAATATCTTTAATCTCAAAAGATACATTTGGGACAAGGCAAACGATACAGCAGAAACGGCGGGAAAAAATATAAGGAAAGCCATAATTTCCGAGGCTCATCAGCTAAATGCTTGCGGATCGTTGCGCGCCGGCAGTACCGCGCAGTAAATGCGCAATTGAGGTTCCGCTAGCGCACCTAACTGCAATAGTAATTACTCTGACGCGGGCGCGCGTCTGTGCTTTTCATTTTCGTCCGCGCGCAAACGAAATAGTTGCTGCGCAATCAACATCGGACCCAATAATTATCAATTTGATTTATCAGACGGAGATTTCGGCGTTCGCGAATGACTATTGCATTCGGGTGCAGCTGAGCCGAATGCGCGTTCAATTATCTAAATGATTTGCACCTTTTGATCGACAAATATGATTATCGAAGGCGGTATTTTTGAAAAAAAAAAAAAAAAAAAAACACGAGGTTTGTACTAATGTAAAAGTTGTTAAATTATAATTTCAAAATTAAATCAGCTCTTAAATTTCTGCATATTTTAGATATGGTTTTAAAAGGTACGCAAGTACCGCATAATTATACGCGCTTTCGTGGCTAACGTATGTAAACGGTCTTCCAGTTTTCGAGCATCTTTGATATTAGCATTTTTGCCGGGGTTACATGCTTGAAGTTGCAAATAAAGTTGGCCCTAATAAACGCGGGAAAGAGGCACTCCGTATTTTAATTTTATATTATACAAACGGAGCTTAAAATAAGTCTATTTCGTCGGCAAGTAGATTAAAGTATGTTAATTACAGGTCGGGAATTTTCATAAAATAACAGCCTCTGATGATTACAGGGGATAAGCTGTTTTGCATTATTGCCGTATTAAACGTTTGAATCGCACCGCGTTCAATTTCAGATTTTCTTCTTCATCGCTTGAAATGATCTTTTATTCTATTAACCCGTTTATTTTTAGGAGTTTTAATTTGCATAATACAGTGCATAGTACCAATATTACAAATGCTTTGATGTATACCCAAAATTTATGGCACTTTGTTTAAAGCGTAATATATCCGCTTGAATTTTAAAATATTTTTTACTGAAATTCTTAAATTACTGCACGATATAGGCATTAAATTTACATTAACTTTCGCATGCCTCACTTTTGTTCAGCTTTGTAGAATTAGCATGTGGAAATTCTACCGACGTTACTATGCAAATTGAACTTTCACATTCGTCGTGTTTACAATACTGTAGCTCAGAATATATTATTGCAAAAAAAAAAATAACCTCCCTCGTTTCTCAAAATAAAACAAACAAAACTAAAGAAGATCTGAAAATGGAACACGTTCCTTCCCCTCGGCGGAGCGCACATAACAAACATTAAACACAAATGACTACGTTAAATAAGCAACGTCCCCGTACACCGCGTCTCCCCACTCCTCCGTCAGGAATCACGCGCCATTACCCATTTTCGTGTACAGCCGCGAGTACACCGCACACATCGTTAGCGCGAGCGCCGACGGCGTCTTCCCGACAAACGAAAAGGAAAAAAAAAAGAAAACGAGTCGCTCTCGAGATCGGTATCTCGATCGGGAGGGGGAGAGACCTCGAGGTATCGGCTCCTGTTACGAAAGAAACGCGGCGCGACTCCCTCCCTCTCGGGCTCCCCTTCTTTCTAAAGACGAAGCGGAGAACTCACCTGACGTATGCAAATGCCCTCTTGAAACCCGGGGCCGGCGTCGTTTTTGCGGGAGGGGCTTCGCGCGCGCTGTTCGTACCGGCGAAAGAGGGTGCTACTGCACTTTCATGTACGGGGGTGATTTATGAAGGGCGGGATGATTATGCCGAGATTGTTTTTTGTTTCTCGTCGCTTCGAGTGGGTTTTATTTGGGTATGAGAAACTGGAGCAAGAGCGGCTTTTGTTCGACGGTCGAGGCTCCGAGCGGCATTGAAACTAATTCGGTGTGAATAAGGCGTGGTAAATTCTTGTATATATTAATGTGCATTCACGTCTGTTATTTGTTCCTGTTTTGTACGAGCGCTGCGTTTGTTAACGTGCGAATTTATTCATTTCTATCCCTACTGCTTCTTTGACGAGACTTGTCGATTTTCAAGAATTTACAGAAAAGCAAATTTTTATAAATAAAAAAAAGAAAAGAAAAACAACACCCGGCGGAGCATCTAAAAGTGTCGGTATCCACTTTATGAATGACACCCGAGACGGGACTGAAATTTTATACCGTCTCCTTCTGCCGGTATTGCGCGCCAACGTAGTTTGAAATATGACCATCTCGATATTCAAAATTTCACCTCTAAAAGCGGATTTTTAATAATTTACGGCGAAACTCCACGGAATTAACCATTAGCAGCATCATAGTTCAACAATTGCGAAGCCCAAAAGCGCGAATCCAGTTAACGTACTTACGGAGATCTGCTTAATAATAATGGCGTAAATAATCCAGTCAACGTACACTATTACCGTAATTACATTCTGTCAAATTTCACCCTCCGAATAAACTTTGACGTCTGCATCGAGGCCAAAAACGAAGCAGTCGGATCGCATTTGGTATAACGTAAGCGATGTATTAAGCCGCTCTGATGCTGCAGCTTTTCACGGGCTTTCATGATTTGATTTTCTCGCTCAGGTGATTGCGCTTTGTACACGCGGCTTTAATATTCCATTATCGGTTTAGAATGTACTGAGTCTTGTTTGGTTGAACTTGCTAAATAGTTAGAAAGATATAATTATGATCGTAATCAAACCATACTCGTGTAGCTTTTTACTTTAAGTCCAATAAATAATCTAGCGGAAGTATTAAAATTTCTTAAATAACCTAGTAGAAATCAAACCATTTTTAATGCTTTGAGATTAAATTTTAGTATTTATTGGCCAATTATGGAGTATTTTTTGGCCATTTATGAAAAACTGTCCAAAAAAATGCTCTGAAAATGTTTTGAATTTCTACCAGGGTAACTATTATTGTAAAGACGTATTATTATTACTTCCTATCGACAAGCTCTTCATCCCTTCGATCCCGCCTCGTTTGCGCAAAAAAATTGCATAAACATTAATACTCCGAGAAGCACTCGCGCGCAGCATCCTAAACGCATACGCGCATCCGAGCGTGCGCCGGGACGCGATGTCACCCGGGTGTATTATGTAGATTTGAAAGGGTGGCGGTTAAGGGCTGTTAATTATCTACTCTCCGTGTCGCGAATGCCAAGATAAGGCAGAATCAATGACTTGCTTGCTTCCGCGTGTTAACACAGTATGTCGCCGGGCGCCCGGAGGCCCCCGCTACATCGAGAGCAGACTCCGTCGCAACATCAATCTCGCGTAAATGGAGCTTCGTTTCGCCGATGGCTCGCGAATAACTCTCGTTCGTTTGCTTTGCGAGAGGCTGCTTGATTAAAAGTTTCTTTCCAACGGAGCACCGCGAAGCAGGAATTTCGTAGTGTTACTAAAAATTCGTCCACGCGAGATGATCGACGCGAGGCAGATATCAAAGACGCGTCCGGCTCCGGTCGCCAGGAATGCAGCGGAGCCGATTCCTCCTCGGTATCTCTCAATACGACTCCCTCTCGGCAGCTCTGAAAAAAAAAAAAAAAAAAAAAACAGAAAAGAACAACGCTCTCGAGTCGCGGCGATAAAAGCAAGCGAAACAAGCGTTTTTCACGAACGCGCTCGGCAAATGAAAGACGTAGCACTGCTCCGAGCGCGCGGCGGGGCGCGGACGGAGCGGGGGGTAAGTGCCGGTGTAATCTACGGAAATGAAATGGCGCGCATTTCCCTCGACTTCCTCCCTTTATCTTCGACTGCGCAAAGCTATACCGAGAGCGCTCTCTGGTGTATACACCGGATACGTATGCGCACGAAGCGTTCGAGCGAGCGGGAGAATGACGGGCCGCCGATATAAAGGACCTCTCCATTTCGCCCGAAGAGAGAGAGAGAGAGAGAGAGAGAGAGAGATGGGTGGGGGGGGTTAAACTATATCTCGCTGGTTCTATCGTCTAGACAACCGAGACGTCGAGCGTGTGTACGTACGTGTGCACGCATTGTGCATCTCGAGGAGCGGGAGCATTCGATCTCTCCTGCTATTCAAAATTTCGAGCACGCCCGACGCGCTCTGGACGAAGGAGCATTTCCGAGCGGCGATTAGAATGGTCGAGATTTTAGTGGACTTGGTGCACGGATCGAATGCGGGCTTGCTGCCCGCAAAATACTCGGAGGCGATGTTTCGCGCGGAAGTTATGATTCGAGATTAAAATTGATTTCGCGGTGAGGTGATATTGGAACAGTCGGCAGAAATGGACGACCGACCTGGGAGAAAATAGGCGTTTACGCTTTTATCAAGTAACTCGTTATCTGGGGCAATGACGTTTTATTGGAACTCGTAGTAAAAAGTGTAGATTGAATTCATAAAATCATGGAAAATAGTAAATCGAAAAATCGAACGCCACGCAGATAAGCATTTGTTTCTAGAGGAAACGAGGATGCTTTTATAAAATAGAGGCCCATTACGTAACGATTCCGAAACAGATTAAATTTTTATTCGATTATAACCTGTAGGTAGGTTGTTTCAAAGTTGCAAGTGCGTACCGAGAAAGGCATAAACTTTGTAGCACGTAAAAACCATAAATCCATGCCTCGTAAAATCCATGCACCGATGCAGCACTTGTAAAACTCTTGGAACGTAAAAAGATTTATTTTGCATTACGTGATATAAAACAGCTGACTTGGTATTTACAACGGCGCGAAGATATGTATTTATTTAATATTAAACATTTCTTTGTTAAATTTTTTTTTACTCTTATTTGTCAGTGTCGAATAATATATCATTTTTTTCTATCAGCTTCTTGGTCGCATTTCATCGTTGTAATAAATACAACACAGAGTATATTTAATTTTGAATGCAGAACTGTTCGGTTTAGAATAAATTAATTAATCATTCACTGTTGTACTCGACGTTCACAGCTCGTTTCTTATAGTTTCCATAAATATATAATAAACCACCTGTTGAATAAGACAATGTCAATACTGCTATTTTATTTACCATCATCCACAGTCGCAGTCTACCTGCATCTCATAAATTTCCAAAACTTATTCTAGTTACACAACCCAACAGACAACTTATCCAAAAACAGATGAACCAACGTCTCCAAAATTCTCCAGCACCCTGCACTTTTGAATCTCGCCCTCGAGCCTCAGCCCCTCAGCTGTGCAATTCTCTCGCGGCGCGCTCTCATTTGCTTGAGACGATTCGAAAAAGGGGGCGGGCGCGAGGGAGAGGTGTCGAGAACGGATGGAAGACGAGCCACGCTTTGGTCGCCGCGCAGCCTGTTTAGCGGAGATAATGTTACAGAGCGGCGAGGCAGCTCTTTCACCAAGATCGTCGGACTGCGCAGCCAGATCGGATTTGCACTCGAAAGATGGCCCGCGCCGAACCATTCGCCACGACTATCTGGTTACAATGTGGCGGCCCTTCCCTCCCCCGCCACGCACCGGCTCCCGCATTCACTGGGCATTTCGAGCGCTCCCTGAGAAGTCGCCGCGGCCGAGACGAAGGTGGCAGAGCGCTGAATTGTGTCACCTGCACGGGTGAGGCGTAATTAAATGGATGAAAAGGAATATTGAAGGAATAAAGTTTCTACTTATTTTTGTCTGATTATTGAGCTGGAGTGTCGGTATTATGCAAAGTAGTAAGAGGGTAGTATACTCTTCACCCCTTTGGCTTCTACCGGGGATGTTTGAATTTATAATATTCTTAATGGAATCATCTGCGTATATGATCTTTTAGAGCCTCGCATGAATTTGAAATCTCCCCATAGAGACATTCAAATGGTCTATCTATATGCATGCATATATCTTACTGAAATTGAAATAATGCAATTTCACTAATTTGCAGTCATGAATGGATTGCTCTCAGCAATAGATAGTGTGGGAATTACTTCACTTCCAGTTGCTCTTGTAGCCTCTCAAGTATATCTTGTATCGAAGTAAAATGAGAAAAGAGCAAAATGAAGGTGCAAAACCAGTTCCTACATCGAGATAATGCAGCTATTTAAATCGCAACACGCCGGTAAACTTCTTAGCGAATCATCGTTGTAGATTTCTTCCTAATCCAGCTTATACTCACTTCATTAAGCTCCACTTCGACCACTTTTTTGTCGTAGAAAACTAAAAATTTCCTAAAGAAACACGGTTTTGCCATCTATTCAGAGAGTGGACGGCGTCTTTTGATAAATGGATTCGCAGAAAACGTAGGTTTATGTAAATTTCATTTTAATTAGGCATTCATAGGACTAATCGCTGTAAAGGATTCATTTGCATTTCTAGTTTAGGAAGCTGAAAATTCCAGAGAATATATTCTTCGCTCTAATTGTGAATTCATTAGAATATTATTCTTCGTTATTTTAATTACAAAAAATGAATACGTGCTGAGTGTCTTCAAAAATCTTTAAAAGTAAATTATTGTCTTCAACTTTTGAATTAATACAATGATTATCAAAACTTTCACCGTCTTCTAATAATAATAAATTTACACCACAAATGTCGACGGTATCGCGGAGGGGATCGCTAGGTTAGAGAGTGCTGCAGAGGCTGTATCGGCCTGGGCTGATGGGGCTGCGCTCACACTCAATGCGGGAAAAACAAAAGCTACTGCCATCAGTTCAAGCCACCTCTTGCGTAGGTTGAGAGGCACGGAATTACAGGGAATGCAGGTTAGGGGACTCGACACTCTCTTGGACAAAGCATGTAGATGCCCTGACAAATAAGTTTGACCGTATACTCTATAGTTTGAGATTCTTCCGTAAATACACTTCTCAGCCTCTATTCTGTTTCCCCACCTGGATTACTGCTCGATAGTGTACTTAGACGCAGAATACAGACTTTTAAATTCAGGTGTCAGGTACTTGATGGGTGTTGGGGAGATTCATCATATCACCTCTCACAGGATTAGTCTGGGTTGGCTGCGTGTGGAAAGCCGCAGGGCATAATTTATGGGCGTGCTCATTTACAAGGTCCTACGCATGCGTACTCTGGAGTACCTGGATAGCTTGCTAATGTATACACCCAGGTAGTCTGTGAGGGGCTATAAAAAGGAACTCACGAGCCCCACTATTCGCACCGAATTCGGATTGAGATTCTTTTCAGTCCAAGCGGCGTACCTTTGGAACTCTACCTCGTCTGCCATCAGGGACGCGGCATCCCTCAGTACCTTTAAGCAGCTGGCTTGGGCATACTTTTCAGACTTAGATTAGATTAAAATTCTTAACAATATGTATTATAAACTGAAAACACGACGAACTGACTTACATGACACATATGTATCACTCGAAACTTGATTCTTTATAAACTAAATACAATACAATACAATACAATAATTAAGATCATTTAACAACCCACGGCTCTTCAATTATCCAGCAAGTACTGCCGTCGCCTCTGAATCAAACCTCAGCACCAACTCGAAATCTCCCAAAATCCACCTCGAACATCGCTCACTTCTCTCCAACCCATTACACCATCCAGCTCGTCGTTTTGCTCTGGCGCCTCCCCCGACCGGTCTCTTATCTCATCAACCGCAGACACCCAGAGCATTCTCCCGGTGGCCGGATTCGAAAGTCATCCATCGACCGACACCTCCGCAGGCTATTTACGCGGATTGGTCCCCGCACCGTCCGGCACCGCACAACAAGCCGAGAGCATTCCGCAACGCATTTGCCTTCGGCATGCGAAATTTAAAGGCTCTTTAAATTTCGTGGCTCGACCTCCCGCTGCGGTTGCTTTTGGAATACAAATACGAAGGCTCTTTTCCAAGAAGCTCTCTTTTCCGAGGTTGGGAATAATTACTTATGCCCTTTTGTGAGAGCGATGGAGGATAGCAGGAAGCGTTTTTTATTAACTGCGCAATTTTTTTTATCTCTTTGGAGTGTGTGTGCAAAATTATAAATTGATAAAGTTATATTTGTTCTGCTTTATTTTACTTATTTTAGAGTCCAAGATAAATTTATTGGTGATTCACTTTGCTTGGGTTATAATCTAATTTACAGAAGTATGGAATATTTATTTGTCTACGTAAATAGACGAGAGAGCACGGTTAGGAAAATATCGATTCATCGTCAAAAATAATATTATTTTTACCATTCTATAAACAGTAGTTTGTTAAATTTAAAATAAACTGGAATTCGAAAAATCGTTATGGTTTAAATAAATCTCAATATTAGTAAAAAGTTTAAGTTCCAAATAAAAAAACCTTCTAAAAGAGTACACGAGTATTCTGGTAGAAAATTAACCAGTTTCGTTGGTTCATGTGTATTTTGAAAAGGACCCATTTTGAGCTAAAATTGATGTCTAAATTGGATAAAAATTATTGGAAGATCATCTTAAAAGATGAAATATCATTAAATTAAAATATTCATAAGCAAACATATTTAATTATTTGATAATAATAAATAATAGTAGTCTGCCGTTTGCTAGTTACAAAACTGGCTTAATATTAACTAAAAACTTCTTAACCATTCTGCCAGGGCATTATGACCTCTAATTAGAATGAAGATTCCGCTATAAAAGTGCAAAAAGTGTTTTTAAAGACTGCGAATAGCATAAAAAGTAGGTCTGCAACATTTAAAAGCACTTGCAGTTTTACATCAGAGTGCATAAAACTGCGGAACTGACGTCATAGCTTTGTAATTACGTAATCCATTCCACGTTGTTTACAACAATGCAGTTCGTTAATTCCGCCTAAGCTTCCCCCATTCGGAATTTTTTGCAACTTTGCCATCATAATTATGTATGCGCAAACGAGATTAAAGATTATTACACTAAATTTTTAAATATAATTACTTTACAATTATTTCATTGATAAACGTTAAATATATATTACTGAAGCATATTAACAAAACAAAGAATACAATTACATCTAATTAAATTGTTGTTAATCATCTCATTAATCCGTTGGACCCTTAAAATCAACTTACACGTTTTATTTCGAGATCAAACCCAGAAACGAGTTCAATCCCCTTTCAATATCCATTTATTATTATAGCAGCAGCACTTCCTCGGTATAGCGAATCAAACAATAATGGCTTCTCCAATTTCAGTCGCTTACACGAAAAGTCCAATTTGGCCTCCAGGCGAACGTAACTCTACCTCGCGAAGCTTCCCCTTTCCCCGAGCGAAAGTCCGGGAGCGAAAAAAGTCGGCGCAAAGCGCGACCATTATCTCGGAATCATGTCTGCAGCGTGTTCAGCCGAAATTTAACGAGCAGGAATCAAGATCCGCCGTTGCTTCCCCGCTTAAAAAGCCATGGCTCGAGTCTCTTATATTGTATATTCTGCAAAGAGTGGAAGGCTAGTATATACATACGGGGGCGACGGTGTGTGTACACGGGAAAATTGAGATTTACACAGGGTGCTTCGCTATTTGCACTCGAGACCGTTGTATTTTGCTGGGAGGAGAGGAGCCGGTATATATAAGCTTGAATTGATAACTCTGTCTCTCCGGCCAGCTTTTTAAATCATGTCGGCCTCGGAATTTAGGAATGCCGAGGTAGAATTTATCGGTTAATTATACCTAGCTCGTCTTCGGGCTCTGCTTTCTTAGCTCTTCAGTTGAATCTTGTAATGGATGATGAGGGGCTGCCGTCAGAAAAAACCAAGTAAATTAAAGGCGGCTTAGTTACTGAATTGCAGCAATTTCATTATTTATCCTTTGACGGCTCTTTCTTTAAGGCGGCTCTGCACTCATAAATGTCTCCTTTTGAATCACCTAGTTTAATTGGATATTACGTTTGCGGGCTTTATATCATTTAATACCGAAGCTATAAAATTGCTTTTTGATTTAAAAAATAATAAATTAAACCATAACTTCAGTAAATGAAATTCAAAATTTATAAGTTTTGTTCCATGAAAATCCATCGCTTTGTTGAACTTACAGGACGCGGTTAAGCCTGTCTCTGCACATTTTCAATTTTTCAAGATAAAACTGTTTTTAAGTAATTATGAGGAAACATTATATTCATCAGGGTAAACCATAGTATACGTAAAGAATTGATTTAAATAATGCTTCTATTAAACTTTAACCTTTATTAAATCTAATCCACTTTCGAATATAAATTTAATATATATTTGTCGATCTCTATCGTCAAATTCACCTATTATGGTAATGGAATTTCATTGTAATTTCATCACGACATAAATCAAGATTTAAATTTATGCTAAGTTTAATTACAAAATTCTATAGCTACTACTTTTCTACGGAACTTTTTATCTTGGCACATCTTGAAACCGATTTTGAACGTCAGATGGTTAATACTCCATTATTAATAGCCACATTTTAGACACTCTTCTCACGATCATGATGTCATTGATAGAATGAAATAATGCTCTAAAATGGCATTCAAATTATTCATTCGATATAATAAATTATAAGCGAATATCAGATTAGTTAAACGATTCATCGAAGTCAGGAATTGATACATGTTCAGAAGCAGGTGTACTCGTAAAACTTTGAACAATCGATAACGGCTCTCGCATGATAATTGTTCTCCCAAAGTTGCACTTGATGGACGGCTAATCTTGGAAGATTAATGAAAATACCCAACTTCTCATATTGTTTCAAATAAATAATTATATCTGTATTAATCGTTTCATTTGCTCTACTTACACATCAATTTTATACATGGATTTTTTAAATATAAAAAAGGAGTTAAGTTAAAACCTTTTTAAATTATTGAAAGTATTATGGTTTCAGCAAATATTCTCCACTTCCCATATTTCTCTTGTTTTATGCGATTATTTAATCAACTGAACCAAGTTCATCATAAAAATTTACTATTTTGATACCAACGATCCCTCAGTTGCATGCACTAAAATGTGTATACATATCTCTGCAATTCCAAGTGAAGCAAACGCGTCCGCTTCGGGCATCTCAGCCAGAGAAAAAAGAGAACAAAATGCGCCTCGGTTCTGCGAAGTTTCTTCTAGGCAAGGGATCGAGCTCGGCGATCGTACTGCGAAAGGAAAGGTGGATAAACTCGGCGAAGCAACCCCGGCGAGAGAGCTGACCAAAGGTGAGATTTACCGGTAGCCAGTCTTTGCCGACCCTCCAAATCCTCGAGATTTAGCGCCTACTTTCTTTTATTGTACAACTTTGATGCGTGGATCCGAAAGCTTCTGGGCATCGGGAATAGAGCTCGAATAATACGATTACTAAAATCATATATAAGTAATGCAAACTCGCGTCCATCCTGGCTTTGCTTTGCTTGGTTCGAGTTTTAACGGGGATTTTCTAGCTTTCAAAAAATATTCTTGGAAAATACTAATATTTGGTTTATTTAATAACTGAAGTTATTACAAGATTTGCTTGTTCCCACTTAACCCAAAAAATATAATCCGGGATTTATAGTGCATGTGATCGAAAAAATGTAGACAACTAATTGGCCAATTTCGACCAATCATATTTCAGAAAAAAACGCAAGTACCTGTCCAATTACTTGCACTTATCCACCCGCCAAACTCGCTCAAAGGATATAAATTAGAAATTCTATAGACGTTCCGCTTTTTGATAACCCAAGGCTGAAAATAACTTTGAAATTCATACAGGTCGTAAAAGCCGCGTAGGAAGACGTACGAACGTCTCGTATATTTTATAGTACTGACACGCCTCCTGAATTTTCTCTCTAAAGACGTTCCCAAGTAAAGTGTCATTACGTACAAGTCGTAGAATTCGGAATAAGTTTGAGTAAACCGCAGCAATCAATAGCCCGCTTGATCCACCAAGCTTCAATCAGCGAGCAGACCTGCCAAATTCTCCCGAATCGAACGCCAGTCTCCGCAAACTGACGGCACCTTAATCCCGTGTTAATTTTCACCGAGGCCGAGCAGTCCTCGTCAAGCTAAAGCGAATCATCGAGGCCCATAAATGCAGCCCGAATCCCCTGACCCAGTGGTCGGCTGGCCATCCAGCTGCGGCGCTCGTATTTCACGGTGGCGTCGGTCATCAAACTCCCGAGGCAACCGAAATTCGATCGAGGAGGAGGAAGAGCAAAAAGAAAGGAGATCGGGCGAGAGGTGCCTTTGTGGAAGCACCGAGAGGTCCTCCTCCCTCGGGTTCGCACGCGTGTCGTCGTGGCGCTGCAGCGGTGGTGGTAGTTGGTCCCCGGCGAAACGTCCAATCAATACAGCTTCCCTCGCGTCCCTCTTCCCCCTCCCTTCGCCGTCTGCTACACCCGAGAGCCGCGCACGTTGCTCTCTCTCCCTCTTTCTCTCTCCCTCCTGCTTTCTGCCGTTCTGCGTCTTTCTCTGGGCTGGCTTTTTTCGAGTCGGTCTTACTTCCTTCATTCACTGCTCTTTTTTTTGCCAGCACAGTTTCGTCGACTCCGCTGGCTCCGATGCGTCAGAAGTTCCCGCGATGTTTAATCTTATAAACACGTGCTTCTTTGCTGCTCTCTGCGCGACGGCTTATCTCCTCTCTTCCTACCTACTTGACTTTTTGATTTTCCCCCCTCTCTCTATCTCGCTTCGCGCTATCTTTCCTCGGCCCTGCCAAAATTGCTTTTCTCTCTTTTCCCCGGCTCCTCCTAGTTTTATTCTATTATCTACATCTATCGCGTTCGCCGCTGGCTGGTGTACGTCTACCTCAGCTTCTTATTTTCTGCCGAGTCCATTACTCTTTTTTAGTTCTGTACCGCAGCTAGTGCATTGTACTTTCTTATTCGAGCAAGTAATTCTGTCATTTCCACAAATTACCAATTCAACGATTCCGTTCCTGCTTTAGCATGCGTTACCTTCGACTCGTCTCCCCGACCCAATGTATCAAGTAATCATTAATCTAGCTTATTATTTTTCCAATTTGTTTAACATCATATTAAAATAGGGATGAATTAGACATATATTCATGTTGGAAAGAAAATTGAGCTCCCGTTATATCAATCATTGTCTACATAATATACTTTCTTTCTGTCAGCTCTTATTTTTCCATTTTCATCCTTCTCCGCCGACATAGCAAACCGCGCGAATTCCACGTTTCCATCCAACCAAGTAATTGGATCACTCCCGCAATTGCTTGGCACGCAACAACTTCCACGCGCGTTTACGCATCCGAACAAACTTCGCTCGTCGATCCGTATACTTTCACCCTCCTTCCCATCCTATATTTGCGAGTCGCGGCGTCCTCGTTTCGTCTCCACCACTCGCACGCAGATAAAAGGGGGCAGACGGATAAAACGTCGATGAATTTCCGATCGACTCTTTACTTTTTCACGTTCCCCACCGGCTTCGGCGGGGGGGGGGGGGATCGACGCGTGGCGCAATTTTCCCCGGCTTTTTTCCGCTCCGCGGCTTTCGAATGTTCACCCCAGCCTTTCTCCCGGCCGCGTGAGTTTTATATTGCTTTGTAATTAAAAAGGAAAAAAGCAAAGAAAATTATAACGGCCGCCTCGGCGAGGATCGCTTGCCAATGACCGCGTCGGGCGATTGCAAATATCGGCATTGCCGCGGCGCTTGAGCCTACTCTCGAGTGCGCGTGTGCGCGCGAGCGACGCGACAGACAGGTGTATCGGCGATCCTAACGACGCGCACTTCGCCGAGCGAATCCTGGAACTATTTGTAAACGTTCAATAATATTCCAACTATTTGGGGAGGAAAGAATTTTCACGCTTCTCTGATAGCCATTGGCAGCTTGCCGCTTTCGTTCGGCAGTTCATTAATAGAAGCCATTTACTCGGGCGGAAGAGAAATGACGGGAATTTTTTTATTCGAGTATTTAATAAAGTGATTCAATTTCGGAGCAAATAAGGACACATCTATATAAGCGCTAAATATATTTGCCGGGAAAACTAATTAAAACTTTCTTCGGAGAAGCTCCAAAGAATAAGACGAACATAGAAAGGCTTTAATTTGCGAGCTCGAATACTTTGATATCTCATTTGGCTTTGAAATTACGAAGGTTTTTAATTACCAACTTTCTCGCAGAATTTTCTTTTCCTTCGATCAACCGTAAGCCTGAAATCAAATAAGATATCAACCTCCGCGTCTTCAATTTAGACATGTTTCTTAAAACGTAATAACAATTAATACTATTCATTTTGACGATAATTCTAAAATGTCATTACGATACCCTTGACTTTACTATACAGGACAATTTTTTAATAGAGGTGAAAATTACTGTGCTTTATACCGAAAAATCCTTATTTTCATAACAACTGGAATATTAAAAGCCTGTTTTCACAGCTCTTGCAACGTCACGAGGCACAGCGAGTAGAGCGAAGAAGCTCACGCAAATTTCCGCCTCGTGTATTCACCATCGCTCGGCAAATCAATTTCCTCTCCGCTAAATGTTTGGACAAGGCGCACGTTATAATCGGCAGGCAGCCGTTGCCGCGCCGCTCCGGGCGAAGCATTTTCATACGCCGCGCGGCGAGCAATTAATTTTATTCGCTCGCGTAACGATCCGTTCCTCTCAAGGGTACGCGTACGTATGCGCTTTGGGCGGAGCGGCACAAAGCAAGTGGCACCGCGAGCCGAGCTCGTCAAGTCGAGTGGATAGAAATAAAACGAGATCGTTACGCGGCGGAGCTTCAAGTGGGTATTTGAATACCGATCTTGAAAACATAGCCGGTATTTCGCGCGGGAGAAGTTTTTTTCTTCCCCCGGTCGGAGAGCGTACGCGGAGAGGCTGTGTTTGGCGAATCAACGTGGAAGCGAGGAATAAACGGTACGGGAATAATCGATGTGGGAGTGAGAGTAGCGGAGGATGCGCGAGGATGGACTGTATATATTCGCTCGTTATTTACTAGATGAAAAAAGCGTGCACTTTGTAAAATCAACTCGCAAGATTAAAAGATACGCTTCGCTGCTTTAAAATACTAAACTGAATGTATTTATATTTATTAAACAGTGCGCTTTCATTTATTTCATTACGCGCCAGGTTCGAGCAAATAAGTTAAACTACTTGTAACCCCGAGTAATGGGCTTACTCCGACTTGTCCCCCGCTAAGTGCAGCCAACATGCGCTTTCCCCCAGCTGGAAGTCTTTGAAAAACCTCCTCGCAACGAGCACTCGAAATAATCCAGCTCTGCGCTATACCGGGGCGTCTTGCGCTCAGCCGCTCGGCTTCCGTAATCGTCTCGCTTCATTTTCCTCCGCTTTGACCGAGAGGTTCAGCGTACCGGTTCTTGCTTTGTGCGCGCGCCCTCGAGCACGCGGAGCATAAAGGCTCCGGGGGCGAGCTCGACGAGCTTCGCTTTTCCGCGAAAATCGAAGCTATCTCGACGGCGAGCTCTCGACTGTTTTCGTCAAGTTTTTCGACTGATGCGAAGGTCCGCCGGCCGCGTAAACTTCTGCTCGGACGTTTACAAGTGAGACGGGAGCCGGAGAAAGCGAGTCTAAATTTCGGGGGGAGGGGGGGGGGGAAATAAATTTTCGCGGCCGCGGGACAAGCGGATTCTTAGATTTACCGTTTCTACTTCTGCCTGTGAATGCAGCTGCGTTCGGTATGTTTATACATCTGATTAAACCTGAATTTACGAAGATGGCGCGATAAATTCTGCCCCGCCTCGCGGAGCCTGGAAATTGTTGAATTTGAAAATTGTAACCTTCGCGCAGTACCGCTTAACATCCGGCTTTTCGATCACGATGATTGTCTGTAAAAAGAGCGGGGACATAAATTTTTCGATCTCGCGGGGAGAATCGCTCTCCGGCTTTTATAACGGTAAAGACTTAACTTCGGCAGAAGTTTCGTATTCCTTCTCAGACTACTTCGGAAGACAAATAAAACTACTGACAAATATATGCAGCCAGTTTTGTAATGCGGGCGAGACGTCGCATTTTCGGGATACGTGCAAAATTTCAAAGTGCTTGAATTTTGAATTTCAGAATTTAGCTCGAGACTCTATAACTTTCTAATGTACACATGTAGCACGAAGTAGACACTTCATATCCGAAAGTTTCATTGCAGTTGTGAATTTCGCAATGCTGTAGTTTATTACGCTTCAATTACGTATTACGCGCGTTATCATTCGTGAATAATAAACTTTAATTAAAAAATTGCGTTGGCGTTGCGTCAACGTTATTACGTTCCGCCGTCTTAGAAACGCCGACGAGTAAGAATAACACGCGCTTGAAAGTTAATCTAAACCCCGTTCTGACGCACACTTTATGACTTAACTAAAGTTTCGCTATACGCAAACAGCGCCAAAACCTTCGGAATTAAGGCGACGGCAAAGAATAACATCTCCAGCTTTACGCCCCGCAGACGGAGGAACCTCGTAAACCGTCCCTTCGCCTCGCCTCCCCTCCGCGCGAGAATCTAATAAAGAAAACGCATCGCGCGAAATATTCGCGCTCCTCGCTCAGGCGATATCGCCCGGGAGATTGGCGCTGATCCTCTCGTCGAGGAGCCGAAGGAGAACACGGCCCCGTAATTGTCCGACGAGGCGCGCGTTATATTCCGCATTACGGCTCGCGCGATTGCCTCGTTATCCTCCGCCGACGGGGCTCTGGATTTATTTTGGAAGCGCCGAGCGGGGAGCATTTTTCGAGAGGGGGGCGGGGTTTCGTTCTGATGAAATGCCGCGCGGCTCTCGAAGCGCTCGTGCCGATTATGAGGTACGCGAGACAAAGGCAACGAGCGGAGATGAACGTTGCGTTTGATTTTCAGCTGCTTTTTGCGAGCGAGATTGGCAGAGGTAAACAGCGTCTGGGTGTTTATGGTGCGACGCGAGTTTGCTGAAGAAACAGCGGAGAGTTTCCTTGAGGGTAATTGAAAATTTTTTGCAGCGGGGAATCGGTGGAGGTTTTGTCGGTGTTTTTTTTGTGGAAATGCGTTTGTTTGGAGAGGGAATCAATTTTATGTACGATATGAAAGGTAAATATTGCAGAGAGACTTTGTTTATTTAAATATTCATTCAAATATTACATTTCTCCGAAATTCTTTTACAAAAATAATCGTATTTATTATATTTATATCAATAATTATAATTGTCAATTCGAAAAAGCATTATTTATAAAGAATAATCAAATTACTTGCTGGTGAAGTAGTTTAATATGCAATATATCGCTCAAAACAAATTAAGAGAACTTCGTCACCGATCCGATTAAATAAGGAAACTTTCGAAACAAAGATATGTTCGGAAGGCTAATTGATTAAATTAGCGAGGAAATTGATATGCGTCAGCCTTCCCGACATCATCTTGGATTATGCAAATTTTCTCACTGATTTGCATATACTATGGCATTGTCAACAATTGCATTATATGTTATACTGTTGCTACATTGTAATTCACTGTAAGCATCAGCTCGCTATAGATGTATGGTGTTTACACAGCTTTAATAGGAAATACTGCCCGAGCCGTAGGTTCTGTGCAAACAAGCCTTTCAATTTTATTATCCCGTAATATTTTTCCGGATTTGAAGGAGTGTTTGATAAGATCTACTCTGCTTTGCAATTCCAACGTTTACCCAATCGATGGAAACAGATAATAAATCTATTTACGCGTTTATGTAAAAAAAATATAGAAACCATAATACGTAAAATTATATACTAAGAAAAAAATTTCATTGAATCAATGAAATCGTTAATCATATTAGTGATAATTAAATATTTAATTCTTTGAACATATTTGTCATTTGGTCAATTCTTTGATTCTTTGATTCGAGAACATCATCTTTGACCTAATAAAATCATATTTTAATCAACTAAAAATGTATTCCAAACGATTAAATATATAATTGCCACTATATATTATTACCGATTTCAATGATTCAATGAAATTCTTTTCTCATTGTCAATCTATATGAAGAAATTAAATGTATTGCTTACGTCAGATGTGCAGTTTCATCGCGCAAAAAATAGCCAGGGCTAGAAAGAAGTTCAACTGCGACGTATACGTGAGCGTTCTTGATGGAGTAAAGTTTCGAAGTTTTGACTGCCTCAAATATTTAGGGGCTTCCAAACGTCAAAATAAGTTATACTCTGAAATTCTTTTTTTCTATCTCTAAAACAATATGACGATCAAGAAAATTTTAAGAAACGACATATGAAACTTGAACTACACGTTTATTACATACCTAACACTTTATAACACAAATTAAATATACCTCGTTCCTGCCGTCCTCTAAAATGATCACCCGCTTGAAGTAGTTTTAGAAAACAGATGTGTATTTGCACCAGAACGAATCAGATTTTGTAAAATATTGTACGACATTTTCATGAGAATAGTGTAAAATCCTTATAATACTTGTATTGTTGGAATCAACATGTGTATTTCACCAGAATGTATCAGATCTTACAAGATCTTATAAGACTCTTTCAACAGGGCAAACTCTTAATAAAACAAGTATAAAGACATAAAATAAACCTCCCAAATCATCTCGCGCAAGCCTGAATTCCGACGTTTCCACCTCGAGAGCCACCTCGTCGCATTCCCCGCTAAACCCCGTGAAAAAGCGCCGTGGCCCGTCGTGCGCGCGGAGGCGCGGAAAGCGCGTCGGGGGACAAATTGGAACGCGAGATACCTCGAAGCCCTCGACGAGCGCGAGGTAACGATCGCGCCTCTCCTTCTCGGGACGCTGTCACGCGCGCCGAGGGCGGCCGGGAAAAATTGGAATTCCGCGTCCGGGGGACGATGATTCACGGCAGCCGGCGGGCTTGAGACGTTCGATCGCGAATCGCGAGCTGTCGCGCGTAAGTATCAGCCGAGCTGCCGTCGGGCATTCGCGTCGCTGCAGTCGCGGAGGCTTTGCGCGAGGCATTATTTTCGAGGGGATATCGAGGGAGGACGAATTGGCTGGAAATTTGGGATTGATGCGAAAAGCGATATTGATCTAATTTCGGTAATGGTTCAGATTGTTGACGGCTTGGATTTGAATGGTTCAAACGATCGATTTTACTTTGAATACTTTGGATTGCAATTAATTTTGAGGCTGAATCGGAATTATATCAAGTCTGTTTATTACACTGAGAGAAAAAAAGGAGTAAAAATTACTATTCTGTATCGTGACTTGAGATATGAGAAGAAAAAAAAAGATTTTTATATTTGAATAGTAAATATTATTTTTCTTCTCGTATCTACAATTTTCAACTTTAATATTTACTATGAAGTTTAGTAAAAATCTTTTTTTTTCTTCTCATATCTCAAGTTACGATACAGAATAGTAATTTTTACTCCTTTTTTTCTCTCAGTGTATAGTACACTCGCTTAATAAATAAATTAAGTGTATTATAATAACTTATGATTAAGACTTATTGAAGGCTAATTTAACTGTTCTTATTTGTAAACATTTTTTCCCTGTAGCCTTAAAAGTCAATATACTCAACCGTTCTTAAATAACCATAAAACACCCTCAAAATTGACTTCCCGACCTCGACCTCCGCAGTCATCAACTCGCCATCAAAGCAGCAATAAAACGCAAACCTCCCTCCGTAATTAAACCGCTGCACCAATGAAAGCCCGAGCATCTCGATAACCGCGAGCTCGAATTTTCGCGCCTCCGCCCCTCCCCAAAAAAAAGCGAGGCGTCAAAGCGATCTTACCCCCCCCCCCCTCCAAAGCCCATCAGCGAGCCGCGCGCCCATCTCTCTACTCGTAATTGATAAAAGCCCAACACCCCTCGCTCACAATGGAGCCGCCGGCGTAAACGATAATAAACGTGAGCGGGGCTCTCTCGATTCTCGCCGAAAAGTCAAAGGCCGAAGTGGCACAAAGGGCTGCCGCGCACGCACAAAAGAGACAGGAGCCGCAGTCGAGTGGCTTTTGAAGGGGATTTGCGATGTCGCGAGTAACCCGGCCGCAGACGCCGCGCGCGGGAAAGGGCGGCAATTGTCCGGGGGCGGAAAAGCGACTGACCCGAAACTTGGTCAAGTCCGCCGGACGTGCTTGCGCAGCACCGAACGAAGGATTTCTGCACGCGATAAATAACATTTTGATTCGTTCGATGCTGCAGTTGCCGTGCACTTGTCTAATGATAAACTTGGCTTTTGCCTTGAGAAGGGTGAGAAACAATGAGGACGCGTTTATCGTGGCTGCTTTGTTGTTCGGGAATATGCATTAATTTGCGTGAACTAGGTGTGAGAATATGTAGTGTGTGTACTACGAAGAGAATTTAAATATACAGATTTTAGAGAGTCTATAGAGTATATTGTTGAAGAACATTAATAATCTGAACTTGTGTTTAGAGGTATGAACAATAGTAATTCTTATTTTATAATTTAGAAACATTGACAGAATATTATCTGCTCTATCGCGTTGAACAATGCAATAACTTACATAACTTAGATACGCATCCTAAAATTAAGAATTTTGATGAAAAATAATAGCTCTTTAAAACTTGTAATAAATGTTGGTAAATTCACATTTTTGTACGTTGAAACCTTTGTATCCAGTTTTTGAGAAGGTACTTTTTACAATGGCAAAGCCTTTTTCTCTTACAAAAACAAATGCACTTAAAGCCGCTTCGCCAAATTTGAATTAAATCGGCGGAGGGTGAAAACATCATAAAGCGGTCATAAGTGCATACCGGCAGCCTGAGCGAGTCTGAAGTTGCACTTAGCCCGCATTGTTCTTATATTTTTCACGGCGAGCATCCTGAAATTGTTTTGGCAAGGAGCCCGAATTTATTATTAATTTCGGTGAGAGGCATCGCGGCCACTTTTTCGATAGGAAAAAGATATTCATTGATAATAAAATAGTTTTTCTATATTTGCTGATGAAAAAGTGCAGAAAATTCCAAGGAAAACATGCGAGTGATAAATGCTTCAAATATTTAATGGACTGGCGTGAAAAAGTTTGATTTTATGAATGAAAAGCAATTTCGGGTTTCGAGCCTTTGAAAAATAAAATCAAATAAATTGCTTTCAATGGGGGGGGGGGGGTATGAACCCTTTTTCAATCATTCGACTGATGAAATTGCATTGAAATTTCATTCATTGAATTCGATGAAAATTTTCAATATCTTTAATACACTGTGAAACTCTTGTATGAATATTAAAAATTAAAAATTTTCAATCTAATTCTTTTCAATTACATTTATTCATTGTATAACAAATGAAGATATATAAAATCAATCTTAAGTTTTCTAAAAAATTTAATGATCTTATATCATTTTCTGTTTCAGGTAAGCTTCAAAAAAAGGACTTCCACTCTGAATTACTTTACTTATCGTAAGTAAATTCATTTAGCGACATGACTATAAAATGATAATATTATTACATTTAAAAAAAAACGAAGCTAATTTTACAACCACGAGCTTAAACTACTAAAGCGTCGTAAAGTTATTTCCTGCGAGGAAGAAATGTCCTCTTTCTGGTAATTATCCCACTTCCACTGGTCCTTATTTAACCGTAGCAGATCTGCCCGGCAAAAACGAAAAAAAAAAACATGAAAATTGCATTTAAACCAGTCCCTCGGTGAGCGCACAGCTCGGAGAAAAGTCGAGATAAGTCGTCTGCAATATAAGTTTTGCACGAAAGAATTGAAGCGAGGGAAGGCTAACGGGGATTCAGTTGTCATTCGTCCGACAGAACCTTCAATACAGATATTTTACCAATTACCACGAAATAACGAAAAGAATCCATTTTAAGAATACACACACATTGTCGAATAAAACGAAGTCAACGATGCGGACATTTTCTTTCCCCCCCAAAAAGAGTGCCCGTCTCGCTTCGACGCCGCCCGTAAACATCGCATCGCCTCTCGCCGAACGCCAGAGCAAGAGGCAATCCTGGCGTTATACACCCGTCCCCCGTTAAAAGCCATCTCGCACCCGAAGCACGCCTCGGAGACGAGTCCGTCGCAGCAGACGGTCCCGTCCACTCTCGGTTTCCTCTGCGAAAAGGGGGGCCGGCCTGCGCAATTCGCGCGCAGCACGTAATGGCGCAACGTGTCGCCGCGGCTCCTGCATACCAGACACGTCCGCGCGCCGGGCCAACAATGCATGCCGGCCGCCGCTGCAGCTGCGAGAGAGAAGCCCGGGCAATTGAAAGCCCTGAGAGAGAGAGAGAGCGGTGCAACGACTCTCAAGGCTCGTCCAAAGGCCCGCGTGCGAAAGGGCATAAGCGCTCGCCAAAAGAAGCGTGCTTCGGCTCGGTTTTTACCGCTTTTTCGGACCGGGTATATTACTGGGCCCCGACAGCTTTGTTTGAGAGGCCCATTGTCGGGCTTGCGAGGCTGAGTCGGGGTGGTAGGTTTTCGCAGAGGCTTGTGCGCGGCTTTTTTTGCTGGCAAGCTGGTTTCGGACGACTTGATTGGAGGTTAAAGTACTTGTGGCGGTTATTAATGATATTAAAAAGTGAATTGAACGCTGGCTTTAATTGGTTTTAAATGAAAAGCGGGCTAAATTGCGAGGAAATGAATTTAAGAAAGATTTCAGTTCAAAATAACCCTGGTGGAAACTGAAAACATTTTTGAAGTAGAAATTGGCCATTTTTTAATCGCAAAGTAGTTTATGGCTAGAA
>JAWWEM010014260.1:0-23388 GCA_035582935.1 Ormyrus thymus | reverse complement strand
TTGTAAATGTGGCAGTATGTCCTCCAATTACTGAGGAAAATAGTAATTTTTACACAATAATTTCTCTCAGTGTAATATTTATGCTCTTGAAGGTTTTATAAAAATATGTACTTAACATAAAATAATCTGAACAGTAGTAATGTAAGTTATTATTTAAAATAAGATCCCTGTTGGAAGTTTTCACCATTATTTTGTCAGTTTTTAACCAATTGTTTTCGTTTTTGACCAAAAACCCTGTTAAAAACGACACCGTTTTGTACGAAAAATTGGTCAAAAATTGACCAAAGTGAAAATAATAGTAAAATGCTGTAAATAATAACATTTAATAATAAGTATTCAATTATTTAAAATTTAAATAATAAATTCAAAGATGCTCACATTTTAAATATAAAATTTTAGTTTACATTCTTATTAATCTACCTTATTTACATTTCATCAGTTTTTGATGAATATTTCACCAAAATATTTGTTCAAAAAAAAATTGGTCCATTATTGGTGAATTGGACAAAAAATAAATGGTGAAAATGCCTGAAATGATGTAAAACTACGAAGAATATGTTTACAGGATATCATATTTTACTACCAACAATCATTTAGCTTCGACTAGTCACATATTGCAATTGTATTTGCGTCCCGGGTTATTCATTTTATTATAGACATGGTCACCATTCATGACAATAGCTTTTTCTTTTCGTGTGTTGATTGAATACTGGCAATTTTTATACGTTGCCTTTGTAAACTTTTTCTCACGTAAAAAGGTACTGAAGTACTAATTTGTTATGTATAATAAAAAATACTACGAATTTAAGGCCTTAAATCTGGATTTTAATTAACTTTCAACATTAGAAAGCTTAAGTTACAGCTGCAAATTATTGGTAACCCAAGAAGATATTAAAAATGTTATAATACAAATAAAATTAAGATTGTTTACTGTAATATGAATTAAAATAACCGCAATAAAATTATTCGTGAGCATAAATTAATAATTTATTTGCTGACTTTTCATAAAACCTGCCTTATTACTGATCTAATTCACAAGCCTTGACGGTGCTACTATATTTTTTTAAGTTAATAAAAATATCTTCTAAGAAGTAATTCATTTTTTTACGATCTTTTTTTCTTTAAATGACGATGCATTTAAGTAATTTTATTTTCTTTTTTTTTTAAGAAAGACATAATACACACAATTGTTATGAAATAGACTACTTGCTTGTAAAAAAAGTGTTGAACTTTTTCGCTGGGAAGACAATATTACATATATTATCTATTGCAATGCTCACTAATCCTCGATGTAAATTAAAAACCCGATACGAAGCTAAATCAGCTTGCTTTAAGAATCAGATAGAATATCCAAGACCGCGGCAACGCGATCGAGTACCCAATTTTTAAAGCCCCTCGTCGCCGCCGCCGCGAAGGAATTTAAAATTCCTCGCCCGCTCCGAAAAGCCCAAGTCCCACATCCACGCCACGAAAGAAGCCATCCCTCGACACCAACACCGATATGGGTCAATAAGTCGGTGTGGCCAGGCCCCCTTTGTTGCGCCTCCTTCGGCGCGGGCTACCTGCGCAGCTCCGACGGTAGGAAGAGAGAGAGAGAGAGAGAGAGATGATGATGCTCCGTAAAAAGGAAATAATCTCCCCCCGAGTCGAAACGACTCAACAGGTGCGCACTCGGCGATGACAATCTTTTATTGATGGCTTCTCGGAGAGGAGCCGCGGCGGAAGGTCGGAGAGCGGCGCGCGAAAGAATTTTTCAACAAAAAGCCAAGCCGACCGATCTATTATTATACGCGCGCACTACATTTGCCGGGTAGGAAATTGGGTTGAGTGCAATATTCGACCGACGACGATGCGCGAGCATCGCCGCCGAAGAAGATCGAATGTTGAGGCGCTTTTAATTTCTTCGAGTTTAATGCTCGATAATATCTGATAAGATCTGTCGTTTGATTTCATGCCGTGCCTTTTTGCTAGTAAATATTTATAGAATATTAATCGTTTAATATATTGACAATTATTCATAGATCATAACGGAGGTTATTCCGTAATATTAAAATAATTAATTCAAATTTTTATTTAAAATTTTTATTGTAGAAAAGTTTATTAAAACTGCTTTATTAGCTTCTATCGTTTGACGACCAGATTTATCGCGTTACGTATAGAGGGTTTCCTTCCCCTATACTTTTGGTTACTATAGGATACGCTTTGATCGCAAAACTCTTACTATAATTACTATTGATTTTCAGCGAGAAAACCCCAAGTAGGTTATTATTCTGACTATGCTGTTTCTAACACCTGCTAGATTATACGTTGCCCCGGCGCAAGTGTAACGTCAATACATATATCCCGAAACTACTCGTTTTTATGCAATTTTTATTTATTCCTCTGCGACGACTTATCGCTCACGTCGAGGTATAAATATTGCATCTATTTCCCAAAGCGCAGAGGTGGAAAATTTTGTAAAATTCTTTAAGTAAACCTGTTTCCCAAATGAGCGCTTGACTTACGTAACGAGGAAGCTGAAAAGGCGAGGACGATTTCGAACGTCTGGTCAAGCTGAAAAAGCGCAGGAGCAAGAGTCGCAGCAGGTCGTTGCACATGCCGCGTTCGCGGCGAGCTCCTCAATCAATTTTCTCGCAAAATTTCTCTAGCGCGCTTACATAAGGCTGCTATAATGATCGGTCTTAGCAGGCAATAAAAAGCGTCCCACCTCCGGAGCCTCGCAAAAAGAAAAAAAACCCAGCATCGTCGGCAGGCAAGATTTTCCTTCGGCTGCAGGTGAGTGCAGCTCTCGCAGCCTCTTCCCCTGTGCCCGAGGTGGAGAAAATCCTCTCTCTCTCTCTCTCTCTCTCGGCGGAGTCGGCAGAGAGGGAAAAGGAGAGCCGGCGTTGACCAGGCGAACGAGGAAGAGTAGGAAGGAGAAGGAGAGGGCCCAGGTGAACGGCAGCGGCGGCAGGTCCCCCTGGCACTCTCTCCCGAGCCTCGCCAGTAGTAAGAGGCCGCCGAGCGCGCGCACACACTCACCGCCTGCAGGAGCCGAGGAAAAAAGCCGGATTTCGCATCGGACATGACCTGGATCCCTGCTCGAGTGTCGCAGTGCTCCCCTCGGCCAGTGATCAGCCTCGTCGTGTGAGCGCGGTATATTCCTGAAGCAAATAGAGGGAAAGAGAGAGAGAGAGAGAAAGAGAGAGAGAAAGAGAGAGAGAGAGAGGAGCGCTGGCAAGGTGCAACGACCAGCAGCCAGGAGTGGTGTCAGTGTTGTTGTTGTTTGGTGCAAGTAGAGAATGCGGTAGAATGACGCGGATCCAGAAAGGATGGCTGCCCATCGCGCTGCTGCTGCTGCTGCTCGGGACCGTCGTTCGAGCGCAGGAGCCGAGTCTCACTACCGGTAAGTTTCGCTCCTTTTTTTTCTCCCCCCCCCCCCAGATCTCGTTATGAGACGAACTCGAAGAGAAAGGGAATTTGTATCCCGAGGAGATTGACCGTCGAAGCCGGACTTCGGGCGATAACTGTTCTTTTATCAGCGCCTCGGCCCGATCCTTTTAATATTTATTTCCCGAGAGATGCAGCAGTTGGTGCGTTCCCAATTTTGAATTCGGGGCTTCGAGGCCTCTGGGCAGTGGAGAGGGGCGCTTTTGAAATCGCGGAGATTTTCAAGAGGTAGAAAGTAGAAAGCCAGATTTTCAATTGCTGCGTCCGAATGTTAATTTGGGGTAATTACTCAGTTTTGATCCTGTCGAGTCGTTATTAAATTAATTAACAATTTTTGCTCGCCAAATTGTACTATTCTCTTTGTGCTCCTGCCGATGTGATGCATAAAATTTCAAAACTCCTTATTCCAATTGTTCGTTTTGGAAATCACTGTGACCAGATTTTAATGACGATCTGCGCTTTCGAAATTCGCGGCAGAGTAAATAAGAGCGTTCTTGATTAGTGCACCGGACCAGGTAATCAAATATTTCCGCGCGGCAATTAGGTTTATAGTTGTCGTCTGAAAATTAGTCGCCGTCACGACTGCCGTTTCGACTTCTGCAGAATTATCCGTTGCATAGCAAGCACGCATACCTTCTTTTTCGTGCGACGACCGATCCGCTAAAAAGACGGATTCCTCGGAGATTCTCGGAGGGAAAATCACTTTGGAGAAAGATGATGGAGATTTCACCGCTTGACACGTGCTTTTACGGCCGCGGATTGCAATAAAACGCAAAAAGAGAAAAAGGTTTAAATCGCCGCGGGGTAAAATGAGTCTTGATTTTTAGCGAACGACTGTTTCCGTGCCCAAGCGGGGGAATTAAAGTCATCCAGAAATTTTAATCGTTTCTAAACAGGAGCAGACTGATTTACGAGGAGGCAATTAAAAATTCTTCTGATTCGCTGCGTGGAAGAAAAGGTAGGAGTTGGCTAGTTTATCAGCAGATTTTTTTCCGCCTCCGAGTGCAGGAATTTATGCAGAAATTTCTGAGAATTGACTAACGTCGCAAATATTTAATCATAACTCGATCAAATTTTCTTTGAGCTCGAAAGGAGAATGGCATATTTACTTTTTTCGATCTAAAAATAAGCGCACAAAACAGCTATCCGTTATCAGCGTAGATCATTTCTCGAACCGGTTCCTTTTCAAGTTGTTTTGTAGTCAGCTCAAAAATTGGGCCAGCACATCGGCTCCGATTCACTTTGACGATGCACGATTTATGGGCACGTGCAAAAGAGCGTGAGAATAAATGAATGCATTGGACGTGATCGAAGAGAAAAACTACGCGACACGGTATTCATATTTTTTATTACTCTGCGTTTAAAAAAAAAAAAATGGACAATGCGACTGCTGCCAATCTAAGATCAGAGCACTAAATCATTCTTCCCCCCGAAGACATTACCTCAAAATTCAGATGCAGCAGCTTTACGGACCATTAATAAAACCGTATGGGAAACGTCCCGGCGAGCTTCGCAACAATAAGGTCAGGCGATCGAGCCCGCCTAACGAAACAGAAACCGCAGCCGCCCGAGCGCCAAAATCAGATAAGATTCACCGGCGCGGGAGATAAATAATTTACAAATCGTCCGCGCTCCCGCGGGGACGGGGAGCTCTGCTCTCGCATATCACCGCGACTCGCGGGCGCGAATGAAAGTTTCCTAGATCGCCGCCTGGGCCGATTCAATCGGAAGGCGCATACCAGCGTATCGGCGACCGGCCGGTCCCCCGACGAGATTGTTCGCTAAAATCTGGATCGCCTGCATGCTAGCTGGCGTGTGTTTAGAGGCGAGCGATTGCATCAGAATTTGTCTTTACACTTTGTGCGCGACCGCGGCGAGCGCGCGGCTTGGCTGTAAGTCAATTTGAGTTATGTCGCAAGGCGGTTTTTCGAGTTTCACGGGGAGGTGAACTCTGGAGCGCCGGGCTGAGTTTGTCTTTATTAAATATGCGGGCTTTCGATTAACATTGGAATCGCGCATTTTTCATCGAATAATTAGCTGCGGGGTTCATAAATTCACGTCAGTTTACGCTACAAAATTTTCATCGTATCGCGGCACAAAATGCTTGTTAAAAGCGTTCATTCGAATGGAAAATGGTGTCAATGAATGGGAATCGTTTTCATTTCCGAAATTGACACGTCTGCCTCGAAAATGAGCTATTCCTCGAGCAAAACAATAAAGAATCCGAGGGAAGAGTCAAAATTGAAGCCATGACTCACCTCCTATACAAATACACCTCTTCGACAATCTTCCTTAAACGTTTTACGAGAGACTACTTATCCACTCCCATAAATAGAATCGCCTTTCCATCCGCCACCGGTCGAGACTTGGAGAGCAGCAGCGGCTGCGAAAAAGCTAAAGAACCGTAACCTAAAAATCTGTTCTCGCATTACCCGCGAGAGGCCGCAAACTCAATTAAACTCGGCGGCGGCGATAAAAATCAAGCGTAAAAAATAATCGGAGCATAAACTCCCACGTGGGGCGAAGGAAGGGAAGCGACGCCCGGAGGTCGAGAAAGTGTCTGCGAGGAGGATCGTCGCCGAAATCGGAGAACGCGACCGAGAATGGATGCTAGGAATTTCGGCTGCGCGTACCGGTTCTCCTCTTTCTCTCTCGGCGGCATAACGGCGCGGAGGAGTGCGTACGTGTTCGAGGAGAAGGATCGGCTCTGGAGAGCGCGAAGAAAACGAGTTCGAGCGCGATCGTAAAGCACGCCAGTGGAGAGGATGCGCCTCGCCTCTGGACTAGGAAAACGTACGTATAGCTCCGAGGCGTAGGTTAGGGGATTTAGGAAATACTCGCCTTCGTCTTTCCTAGCTGTCTGGGTTACTTTAGGTCACGTTTGGTTCACTTTCCTAGAGCAGTTAATTGCAAGTTTTTTTATAATCAATCGGGCAATTGATCTACTATATTTTTTTCAAAATAAACTTTAAATTAAGATGGAGCTTGTGAAATTTAATTGGTGCCGATTAGGAATATTCCAAATTATTAAATTTGTATTATATTATAAGCGCTGCATCTTTGGAGCTTCAATATAGTTTTCTCTAATAGGAAGGTTATAAAATTTTACATCCTGCTCTTAAGCTTTTTCTTTAGTAGTTTAGTTAAAATACAATATTATTTTAAAACTATTCATAAATAGATGTAATTATATTAAAATGTTAGTAAGGAACAAAATCTTGTTAACTAATTTGGAATATTAGTTAAATTACTATTATTACAGTACAATTTTGATTTTGAGAAGGACATAAATTTAATACTGGCAATTATTAATGCCACTTAATATTTTTGTATTTTTTGCTTAAAATTTTCCTATTCAACTATAGTCTATAATGCCGAATCAATCAAGTTCTGCGACAAAGAAAATTGTAAACCGAATGCTATTTTAAGTTGGAAAACTGCACAATACATTTTGTCGGTCTATTGTTCGCATAAACAGAGAATGTGAAATTAGGATCACAGTTGGAGAAGATAACGAAACAATAGAATTTAACTCTACGGTTCATTTTCAAGAACTTAAAATAATAACCGTAATTAACTTTCGACAACACATGCAATGGATAAATTGCACGGCTTTTTATTTGCCTGTATGGAAAAAGAAAATAATTCTTCTGACCCATAAGTCAACCTCTACTGATTTAAAATGATGCAATAAAATTAGCGTCGCAAAGTAGTTTAAAGATTTATTAACTACAGGACATTTTAATAATCAGGTTTGTAAAATTGCAGACCTAAAACATTGGTTAACGACAAGACATTTTTTGCAAATAGAATATACCATTTCAGTGTTTGCGGAAGTTTAAAACTGACGTTCTGAACGTCGCACCTTTAATAAAGTATACGTATTGCTTAAGTGATCATTAAAGTATGCCAAGTTTATTTGTTTGTAAAAGCGATGTTAAGAAGGTGAAAGTGGGCCTGATCGAACTAATGGATCTGTTCCGGTTAAAACCGTTTCCGAAAGTCATGCGCATAATCGCTTTTCGAATTATCATAATTATTTTCCTGCCGACGATCGCGGCGACCGTCGAGACATTTTTCCAACCGGTCGCTCAGCTCCAAAAGCGACGAAAGCTCGCTCGTTTTTCCTCGGCCGCAAAACCGTTCTCCGACTCGGGAAGAAAATCAATCTACGTATTTATAACACTCCGGAAGCGCAAAAAAACTCGGCTCGAAATCGCGGCCCCGCGCAAAAAAGGAACAAGCCGCGCGCGCGCACCGACCGGCATGCGGTAAAGAGCCCGACGCCGCGTTCACGTAGCATCGATTTAGCCCGCGGTCTGGCCGCGGCAGCCTCCGGCGATTCTCTCTATAAAACGATAATGCAAGCGCGCGCGCGCATCCAGAGAGACCTCTCCACCTCTCAGCTGTCCGTCGCTCTCCGCGGCCGGAAAAATTCGCGTGCCTTTCCGCGGACGAAGCGGGGCGGAGAGAGAGAGAGAGAGAGAGAGAGAGAGAGAGAGGAGAAAGAAAAGGGAAAGAGCGCAGAGGTTAAAGACTCCGCGCTCTCGGAGGACGCGGGAAACCGCGCGAGGTTTTTGCTCTCTGTCTCTCTCTCTCTCTCTTCTAGCGATGCATATCTCGGCACCGCGCGCCAGGCTTTTCTTTTTCGATTACACGCCGAGAGTCGTACGTATAGATATATATGTACGAAGCCGCGCGCTCGTTCGCCTTTTTGCTTTCGGATGATTTAATGGCATTTTTCCCGCCGCGACTGATTCTTCTCGGGGCTCTCGAGCTTCTTTCCTCGGATAATTAAGTTGGGTATTTTAATGGGCGCTCGGGCGTTTTTTGGACGAGGAGTGTGAAACGATGCGCAGAGATAAGGATCGCCCAGCTTGTTTGGCGGTTGGCCGCTCCCCGCCTTTTCAACGAGATAGATAATATTTGGTCAAGGCATATACGAGCAGCGTCTGGGCACTTTTTCGAGCTCGGCTTCTGTATTCAAACAGCTAAACTGCCTTCTGTTGTCGACAGCAAAATTGCTGATGGCTATAAATCAAAATCGTGCCGCTCGTTTTATTGCGCTTATGCACCAAAGATAATTATGTAATCCGCACAAGATAAACGAATATTTATGGATTTCATTTTCATTTTGAGCAGCATAAAATTTTATTTTGAAATTTGAATCGAATAAATTTCAATTAAAGGATTATGAAAATTTAACGTAATAGTATATGCAATAACTCAGATTTCAGAAAGATATGAATATGCTCGTCGTCATGGTGTAGACTTCGAGTAAATTGCTCTTAATTGCTCAGCTTTTTCTATCACAATGAAAAATGAAAGCTCATTACTTGAAATTTCGAAATATTATACAGCTTCCAAATTAAAGAGATTAACAGTTAACAAGACGTTAAAGACTCATAACAGTGATTTCTCGTTACATCTCGTTAAGTTGAATCAGTTTAATTAATAATTTCCGAGCAGTAATTCCTTCATAATAGCTTGAAGCGTAGATGCCGCTCTATTTGCAGTATTTTGCTCTAATTTGCAGTAATAGACTGCTATTACAGATTTCTGCGCTTTTTTAAAAGTGAGAATTCCAAATCGAATTATGATATATGAGTGTCGAGCGTGTGGGTTATTAGTTTTCGTTTGAAATTATCAAAATAAACTATAAAAATATTGATCATGCAGATTATTCTCACGCAGTCTTTGATGAAGTGTTCAGTTAAGCTCATAATTTTGTAATAAATCGTTAATAATTTAATACTCTTGTATAAATAAGTTGCTCAGTTAAAAAGAAACAAATGTTTATTCTTCATTAATAAAATAATCTTTTAAGTTTGCACATTTGTTTATTAAACTGATTTTACTTACTTATGGTTATTTCTTAATTTACAATGTAGTATAATTAATTGTAATAAATATTTATAGCCGAATAACTAGATTGCAAAAGAACAAGTTGAAAATATTTCTGTTTTAACTGCAAAGTTCAGTTTTAATAACATCTAAAGAAACTCTTAGCTCGAGAATATTTTATTTGCGCACTAAAATAAAGTATAAAGTTATTTCATAATATAGCATAAAATTTTCTCAAATTGCTTGGACACCTAAAAATTAGAGTGGTTATTAACATAAAAAACTTTTAGTGTACGCTATAATAATTAAACCTCGCAGTTCTAATCGTTTGCTTGTCAAAACTATTACAACTTTGAAATAGGAAAGTCCAAAAACATTTGGCATATTTTCTTTTATAAAGGCACAATGAGATATGATTTAATTGTAAGTTTTGAGATTGGAATTGAAAAAATTCAATATTTTTTCAAAGCTAGAAATCCCCGAGATCAGGCGCCATGTCTAAATTAAGGTAATTCCAAGCGGAGAAAATGCAAATTGCTCCCGCAATGAAGTAATATTTCGAGAAGCCCAACTACACCATCCGGTCTTGATGTGAAACTTTTGTCGAAATTACTCATTTAGGATCGGCGGCAATTTGAATTGTAATTTTTTTCGAATCACGGCTTTTACGGCAATTATTATAACCTACGGTCGTTATGACATCACGCCAGTTTTTTCATCCCGGCACATCTTCCTCGATTCGAGACTTAGAGCGGGGGCAAGTGTAATTAACGTCGCGATTAAATCTAGCCGGCTTTAGCGAAAAAATTACTCATATTTCACAGAAAATTGCGGGTAAACGTTCGATCTTTCCCACGTGTCCCAGAAATAAAAATATCCAATTCGAAGCTGTCGACGGGAAAAATGAAGCTCCGCCGCGTCATCGCGGCTCGCGGGAATCGCCTGAAAAATTCAGGCGCGACGGCAGCGAAATCAGCCCTTCAGCCCGATGCCCGGCGGCGCATTATCGCTTTCAGGACACGCGGCGTATGATTCACGTGTACCTGCTCGCATTGCACACACAGACGCGCGCACACTCGAGCCCGAGCAGCCATGGCGACGCCGTTCTCCTTTGCTCGCGAGGAAAGTTTCGTCAATAACGGCTCGTCCGAGAGTGACTAAGGATGCCATGACGACAGAGTGTGTTCCACATACCGATCGCCCTCCTCGCTTTAACGAAGAGAGCGAGAAGAGCTCTCCGCGCTATAAATATTCGCGATAAAGATTGACGCGGCGAGCGAGTGTCGCCCGCGCGAACGAGCCGCAGGTGGGAAAGCGAGAGGCCGAGCGAAAATTCGAGCTTTTTCGGGCCGGGGGAACGTGTCGGGCCCGCGAGTACGTGATTTAATGTCGTGGGATTCGCGCGGGCTGGCTTTCAATTGGGAAACCGCGCCGTCGAGTTATGAGAGCTAATAAGCGTGTAAAGATCCTTGACTAATATGGCGAATGTACACTTTCTTGCAAATAGATTATTTATGGCTTTGTGCTTCGAGAGCCGAGCTTTCTTTCTGCTTCGAAGGCTTCATTTGCAAGTGTCTACGTAATTAATTAAAAAAGTAAATCTTTTATTTTTAAGCTAGCCACCTCGCTCGAGTATGTAATCGCTCATTAAAGATTTAAGGTTTCATTTTTTGTTTTAACCGTTCAGTTTACGCAGAATTTTGAACGGTATTCCGAAAGAGTCGGAAATACTTAGAGATAATTAGCAGAATAATCGTGGCATTACAAAGCACCGGCAGATCCGTCGAAAGAAATTCATTACGCAGTCATTGAAAGCTCAAATTCTAGCACTATAACTTTCGCGTGTGGCTCGGAAACAATTTCCCCGGGCAAAACCTTCCCCGCAATTTCGAGGCCTAATAGAATGCGGCGCGGCCGACAATAAAATCGAGGACTTAATATTCCGTTTATGCAAATAAACTTCTTCAACGCGCGCATAACGCTCGCCGACAGGCGGCGGTGAGAGAGAGAAAAAGAGCTCGGCCGACCGGCGCGGCGCTGCACTGCACTCTCGTTTCCCTCTCGCCGCGGCGCAGCGGCAGAGGCGCGCGTAATGGGCAAAATCATTAACGAAACAATGCGCGCCTCGCCGCTGCATCCGCTAGAAATCACCGTAAGCGGCACGCCGAGAGCTGTGTATTAGGCGAGCACTATCCTAAGGAGCAAGCCCTGAGTAATTATACTCATTAATATAAGGTAGCCTTTTTTTTATAAACAGGACTCGGCTGTAGCTTTGATATTACAGGGGTAATGAGAAGTAGTTGGTGGTTTTTTTTCTCTTTCGGCTTTTTACTTGCTGTTTTAGAATGCTGTTAGGATGGTGAAAAAATTCTGTTCAATTAAACTTTGTGAGTGATAAACTGGGAAGTCAGAGTGTAACGGTCCCAACGTGTATAAAGTATAATTGCATTTCATAAAAGTGTATTTTTGAATGTGAATTTATTCTCATTGCATAAAGTCGAAATGTTTAATAAAAAAATAAGAGCTGATATCAACGCGAGAATGTAAGGCTGCCGAAATGAAAAATTTTCCGAATTTCATGTCGAAACGCAGTAGCGGATACGAAATTTTGACTTTCTCTCTCACTGGAATTATTGCTACACTTCGGTGTAATGAAAATCCCCAGAAAGTGAAATGCCTTCTCGTTCCCAGAAATAGCTTAAAAATCTTATCAAGAAAATCCTTATATTGGTTATATAAATTAACGACCAAAATAGCACAGGGGCGAAGGAGGAAATCCAATTACAAAAGCTGCTCCGATGAAACTGCAGATAGAGAGAAATGAAGCGAGCGAGCTCTTCGTTAACCTGAAACCTTTCCACTCCGGGATTGTTTCCTTCCGCGAGATAATCCGCGCCTTTTTTCGCACGACTCCCCCGCAGCGAGGCGCCCGAGCCTTATTCTGGATTTCAGGCTCGCTGCGCCTCGTCTTGTTTCGCACGCGGGATGAGTAATGCGGTGTCCGTAGAGCCAAGGACACCGTTATGACCGCCGGGGAAGAGGACATCGTCGCCGCCCCCTTAATTAACGCGGAAACTTCATTTGTCTCGTGATTTTTCCGGGAGTTGTTTTCCTAAGCATTTACCTACATTTAAAAACTTCCCAAGTAGACAATTTTTCTTTTGTGTTGTTTAATCAGAAATAAAGCTGAAAATTGCCTGAGAATTCTTGAGCATCTCTATCGGTTTGAAGATAAAAAGTATGGATAAGAAATTATAGAAAATTCTTCACTTTCCGTTGATGGCAGAAATTTGTGATAAAAAATGTTCGCCACTGTTTGTCAAAAGATTATTAGGTACTTTGTACACACAATGGAAAATAACATTCAATTGTTCTGTTCACCCATAAAATTTTAAGATACGGAAAGATACGGTTTTGTCAGTACGTTTTTGTTTGAAACTTTACATGATAATGAATGTGATAATAAAAATGCTTCACTTTCTTTCGTAAACTTTCCCCTTTTATTTTGAAAAGTGGCGAGTTTTCGGCTTTGTGCTAAATGTTTATTTTTTTCTTTTTTTAGGTTTAGACATTGCTGAATTAATTTTGCTTTCATTCTGGATGATTGTTAAAGTATTTTTTTTTAAAAAAGACTTTAAACCTTGACGTTTTATTTGAAATAAACATTTTGCTAGAGCACCACTTTAATATTGCAAAACATTGCGTTAAATGAAAATGTTTATAAAAATATAATCATTACTTCATTTTCTTAATTAATCCATTTATAAAACTAAAAAAGCGTTTATTATTCAAGCTTTCTGCAGCCTTACGTCACCTCTAGCGAAAGAAAACAAATACAATATTCCTCGCAAACAGTTTTTTCTCTCATATAATAACGTAAAAAATAAAGCGCGTGGAATTTTTCACTCGGTGCACCGCGCCTTGTAGAACTGGAACAGCAGCGCAAGAATTCAGAGGATAAAAAATGAGCTTCTGCGCGAGCGCTCGCAATTCCACGTTTACACCAATTAATATCTCAATCCCGAATCAGCCGACTTTTCCAGCGCATTAGTCTCCTTATTAGAAAAGCCACTTCTCATGCGTCAATTAATGCGGCATTGCTCCGTCCTGGAGAGCGGCCGTGTGCAAATTCCTCGGAGGCGCGACAAACTCTCACCCCAATTAAATTCCCGGATGAGAAACGGGCGGCCGGAACTTTCTTCGATTGCGCAAAGAGATCCCCTTTTCTCAAGCGGCGCACGTACGCAGGCACGATCGGCTTTCGCAACCGCGGAGCGCGACGTCCTTGCGCCGCGGCGGCGGGGAAAGGCAAATCGGGATCGAGCGATGTGTCCAGCGGGAGGCCTTTTTTCCTTCCTCGCCCGCTTTGCGCGCCGATGCGGCGCCGCGACGATCGAGGCGCGTAACGGGGAAAGCACGCGCGGATCGCGAGTCGGCTTTTTTTCAACGCGAGCTTGCGTCGGCGGCCGAAGGAGGTATTGCCTTCGGATAATGAAGCGCTTGGGCAACTGCGCTTTGCATTTTACATGCTTTGTGGCCAGTTTTTATGCCGAGTTATAAATTAACGCGTATATGAATTGGCTCTTTATGTAATTAAATAGGCTAAAACAGCAATATTATTATCATAAAAGATATAGGGTTTGAAATAAAGAATCGGACGTTTTGTAATTGCTGATTTGAAAGTGCTCTGAGCGTGACAAACTTTACGCGCGCGGCATTTATACAGCTTTCTTTTAATTTCTTTACTAACGATGCTTAATAAACCGCACACATTTTCTTATTTTAATTGCAATTATCTTACTCGAAAGCGTTTACGGAGTTGTAATGTAATTTTGAAAAATTATCATGCAAGTCTCGCAAATAGACACCAGAAAACGTAAATTATTACGCGCTAGGCCCTTGTACAATTTACATTCCGAGTTATCTCGTCAGTAAAATTTGTCACTTTTACCGCGAGACGAACGCGACGCAAGCCGTATAAACAGAGCACTCGGCCAGTCGTTACACGCGGCATTAACGGCAGCGAAAGAGAAACCGCCGAAAAGACGTCCGCGGCTAATTACGCTTCGTCGAGCCGCAGAGCCACGCGTGCAATAAAAATGATCGAAACGCGCGCTCGTAAACGAACGCCCCTAAAAATGCGAACGGAAAGGAAGAGTGAAACTTGGAGAGCCCGTAAACTCGCCAATTATACCTTTTACGAGAGAGCCCGGCATTGTCGTCTTTGGGGACGAGCGGCCCGAGTCGCCGCGGTTTCCTCATTGCCGTCGGCCGGTGGAATTCGTGATTTCACTCGCGAGTAGATCTCCTCCTTTCTTGCGCTGTTAATAAATAATGGCGCGCTCGCTGTCCGATGGCCGCGCGATTTACGGGGTTGGCTATAAAACCGATGCCTTTTTTTACGCCGGACTCGCGGCCCGTTTTATATATAAATAGCGGATGTTTATGATTCGACGCGAGCAGTTTCTTTTTCAATTGTATAGAAGGAGACTGGACAAGTTCACCTGCAGAAGTGAATTTATAAGCCCGCGAGTCGTGCATAAAAATTTTGTTGGCATATAAATTTTATATAGGAAATACGTCGATCCGCTCGATGACGATTACAAGTTGTAAGAAAAACTTTTCGTTGTAAATCTTGGATTTGTAAATAATTGCTTTGAAATTTGCAACGAATCTCTACTTTGGTTCGAGTGACGGGACTGCGAAAAATGTACCTCCAAATTTTTACTATAAAACGACATTTCATAATAAAAGGATATAAGAATTTGACGCAGGCTGAAAAAGAAGTCCAACAGAAGCGCGGATACGGTGGTTGAAGAACCGCGCGGTCAGTGAAGCATTCGAAATCACGATTTCAAGAATTTAATAGCCGACATGCCACTCTAATTTCGCGCATCTACGAGTGAACTTCAATAAAAAGATACGCCTCGATTATTGCGGTTGCGAATCGAAACTAAAAAGACTTTTCTTTTCCGCAAGTCCGTGTATGATTACCAGAAGAAATAGAAAATAAAGAGACTTTCGAATATCCCGGAATGAAAAGCGTCGGTTTCTTGCAAAATATAATGAACTGCTATATCTTGCGAGCTGCTAGACGCGTAAATTTACTGCTTCATTGAACTTTTAAAGAACGCTTAATGATTCTTTTACTTAAAGTAGACGTTAATTGCACATTATTTAGTTGACTCATTGTATTCGGTCTTTTTGAAAAACTTGCTTCAACGATCGATTAAAAACGTCGGCAAATTATAGTCACAATTACACGCTAATGGTGCGTTTGTCTACAGTTTCGTTTAACTTTTCTCTTTAAAATTTTGAAGAGTTGCATGGAGTAAGCTTCTAAAAATAACGGATTTCAAATAATGCCAAAACGACGAATATAATGTTAAAAGTAAATTATTTCATAATTTGCAAACTAAAAATACTAATACACTAGACCAAAAATTATTATTACAAAAACGAAATATAGAAATGAACAATTTCGACTGTATGTATGTCAATAGCAGTAGATTGTATTTTACGAATGTCTTTGCGCTCAGCCATTAAATATATTAAAAAGTAAGTGTAAGCAGCTCGTTTTCACCCGGCTGAAAAGAATTTCCAGGCAGCACCGAAAAGGCGCCAAACTGTCGAAGAACCTCATTTTCATGACAACTTTCCTCCAGTCGCGGCAAAGGCCTCTTTGCGCGCGTCTAAAAAAGGCTCGCGCGCGGTTTTCCCCGCGGCGGCTGTACAGCACACTCCGCGAAGCTGAAAAGCGCGCAATTAGTTCGCCGGCGCGCGTTGCGAAAGTCGCCTAGCGCGTGGGCGGCGTGATTTGCCGCGGAGGAACTTGTCGATCTCTCGGCGATCGCGGCCCGATGCTTAGTCGAGTGTGGCGCCGAGCACAATGGACGGCGCGGCTTTGCCCGGCCGCCTGTTTAGCGCCGGACCTTTCCCTGCGTCGCTCGCTTAATTAAGATGATTCCGTTTAATTAGCCGCGATTAGCTTTATCTTTGAAGTGATCTTTGGGAGTTTTGCTCTCGAGGGCGGTGATCGACTGATGGAGTGCTTACTTTGATTTACAGCGCTTCTCGATGCTTTCTTTTCAATGGACAGATTCATACGTTGCTTTGATGTTGGTTAAATAGTTAAATTGATTTTGTGAGAAACGAGCTTTGATAAAATTATTAAGCAATTTAAAACTTTTTGCCAGTTATGTTTTCCTGATGAAAATATCAGCGATGAGAGAGGTGTTTGCGACGTTGCTTTAAAAGACTTTATTTTATTTTTTATTTTGATGCGTAAGACTTGAAGTACGATGATGTACCTATAATTACGAACTTTCTCCTTTGATGTGATGTGCAGCGACGAAGTCAATAAACTAAGCTGACGAGCGTCGTTCAGAACGTTAATATTCTTTTTGCTTCCATCAAATTAATTCAAACAACTATCCACAAGATGGAAAGCAACATTTCCAATAATCCAGCAACTTCCAAAATAAAATGCTATCCTACAACACACAATGCTTCTCTGCAAGTTTTTCTGCAACGACTTTTTCCAAAGCCAGGAATATTGTCTGCAGATATAAATTAATTGCAGCAGCTCCTAGAACAGAAACCCTCCGTTCCAAGTATTAATAGGACATACAATCCACTGCGCGATGCGTCGAAAAGCGCCGCCCCGCCTCTCAGCGAAATAGAAAAAGTCGACCCCCGCGGGTCCTCGACCCGGCGACTGCTCCGCCGTCAACCCCCATCAGCGTAATAATCAAGCGAAAATCGGCCTCGCCGCCGAAAGACCCCCTCCGTCCCGCAGGTGCACTATACGGCCCTGTCGCTCGGCGCACACGCGAACGTTGCCACGGCGAGCGCGCCTCCGAGTGTATACACACGAAGAGAGAGAGAGAGGGAGGCGGCACGGGAGATCGCGTGAGAGGGCAGAGAACCTTTCCGAGTCGCGCTCTCCGCGGGGCCGCCGAGCGCGAGAGTCCGGCAAACAAGTCTCGAGCCTCGTGCAGTGCGCCCCGGTGAGTTTCTGCTCGGAATTATCCCAGTTTGGCGCGAGCGCCAACGAAAGGAACGAAGCCTGCCAGACCGCTTCGTTGGGAAATTTCTTCGCCCGGGACGCTCGCCAAAAGCAGTCGCTTGATTTAGGGTGAAGGAGTGATTTTCGCTTCGCCGCGCGGTTTCTCTTTCGGTTTTCCGAGTGGAGGCGCTCTTGCCGCCGGGGAGCCAATATACTCGCTTGACCTCGATTTTTTACTTTTAAAATATTTTAATGTATTCGCAGAAAAATAAATAGAAATGTTGCGCTGCAGCGTTTGCCGAAGAGTCGAGGGGAAATTTTCCGGCTATGCATGCGTCTGAAAGTTTCGACCGTAATTTAAATTTGTGAAAGAGAATTATAAGAAACGATTATTGTACAATTATTCCATTATTATTCGTCTACAAAATGCAGAGATCTTATTATTCAGCTGGCCACAAAGCAGCTTTATACTCTCTCTGTTTATTGCACAGAAGTATCTGTCATTAAATGAGAAACCGATCTATCGTAATGATTTACTTCTTTAAAAGGGAATAAACACGAACAGTATCTAATTTAGAAAGTCAATTTACTTTTCATCGTTATTGGCTGGCTTCAATGAAAGAACCTTTCGAAAAACTTCCTTTGCATATTGTACAGTTATGCAGTACTCCTCTTCGTCGAATACACACTTCATTAGCACATAATGAATTCAAAGCATTAAAACGCGAATGCCGGAGAGATTACATTGCTATATACTAGAAAAATTTTCACTTCGTTCCAACCATTTATTAAAAATAATGTTTTGTACACATTTTTTTACAACGAGCCAAGAATGCAATGGCTCACTTTATTTACTATTACACAATAAAAGTAACTGTTGATCGCTCCGAGGAACGTTAAAAACGCGCGGGGCGGTAAAAAAGCAGTTAAACCAACCTGAAATTACCATTCGCCACTTCAACTTCCAGGTCACATCCTGTACATCCGTTCGTTCGGCATTGCGCAATTCGCTTCTCTCTCTCGCGGCGCAGGACGGAGGCGTGAAAACCGGGGATTCCTGATGATGGAGCCGAGGAGCCGGAGATTTCGATGCTGGCGCAAGCGGCGCCGGCCTTTTCTCGGGCGTTTTGCTTACGCGCGGCTCGGGAAATGTGCTCGTCGATGACTCAATGCAGGCTCCCTTTCGCAATCGCCGCGTTCGAGGCGCGTTCGCCGTTTTGAGCATTTGCGCGCCAAGTCCGCGGGGATTTCGAGGAAATTATCTTCTTCGACGGACTCGACGTTTCTCGAATTGTGATTGCCGAGCTCGAAATGGGACGCTGTCGAGTCATTGTGAAGCTGCAGTGCAACATTGTGAGCACTGTTTTACTTCTTTACGACGTACTGTTGTTTGAAAATAATTTACGAAAATTATAGTATTCGATTAAATAAATATAGTCTGTAGTAATTTACTTTATTCAGTAATCAAAGAATAATTTTTTCAAGAAACCAATAAATTATGTAGATAATTATCATTTATTAAGTTCTATAAAAATGTTTCATACTTGAAATGTTCAAAAACCCATTATGACTAGTTTAGTTGCTATATTAAGCTGCGGTGCTTTCTTTGATTGCCTTGTAGCGATTAATTGCTATTAAAACCTTTATGAGCAACAGTTAGGAAGATTAAAATAATTTTAGTATTAAAATATTACTCTGTGCTCGAAGCCATTAAATAATTGAATAAATCCTTGAATTAACTCTGTTATCGAACACCTATGAATCATCCTCCTCCCAGGATTTTCTGCTACAATAACTCCTTGCCCTCTAAAACTGCAATAAAAAGCAATTCCTCGAAAAAAAAAGTAGAAACCGCTTACTGTTCCCCGCAATTAACTATAATTGATGGCATCAATATTGCGAAATCGACACGGTTTTGAGCCGTTATCTTCGGCTAAACGATGTTACGTAGACACTGAAACCCTGCATACACAAGAACCCTATTTTCTCTTTGTTCGTGCTCAGTCTCATTCAAATGAGCTCGGCCTTAGAAAAAGCTTCGCTCCTTCTCGCTTGCCTGGTAGACATATACACACCGGCGAAACAAACTCCGACTACCTAAAGAAGTTTCAGTGCTTTGGTTCAATAATGCCGTGACGTCATCCTCCCGCTCGCTCGCAGGTGTCTTAATCACCCGCGTGCGTCGCCCTTACGCCGCTTCTTTCCCTGGAGTTTTTGTAAGGATGAGGATAGTAACAGAATTTTGGTGGAAAGTTACGGCAGGTCTTGCGCAATTACGAAGCATGATTTTTAACATTTTGTAGAAGCTTGGGCTTTTTTTTGCTAACGAGGTGTTCCTTACTCAGCAAGAATGTACATTAGTGTATTTACTTTGTATAAGTTTACTGTTGCGAAGATCTTATTTGCTCAGACTTTTTGTGCGTCCTCGAAACTGACCTCTTATTTACGAAATTAATGGTGTTTAGCTCACCGTAACCAGGCAAAGGAAATATAACAAGTTTTTCTTGCAATTCTTATCCAATATGTGCGACTGTTATAAACTAAAAAATTTCTGAAATTTTCGAAATCTTTCAAAGCGAGTGTGCTGCTAATGCATTTTTTCGAACTTTCTCCATTAACGTTGATTCCAGAGATAATGTCGAGGTTGCACGAAAGAAGAGGTAAATTAATAGCAATTTATCATTGACAGCCAGAAGAAAGAAAGCGACTTTATCAAAATCAAACGAAAAAGATCTCGCGGTCCGCATCTTGTCACGAGTAATGAGTCGATACATATCAGAAATCGAAATTTAAAGTCAATCGGAAGATCAGTCAATTCCTCGGCGAGAAACCTCCTAGATGATAAAGTCCGCATTTCCATTCAATCGCCGCCTGAAAACTTTCTTCTCGTCAAACATCCTCTTAGCGTCGATTTTATTTCCCGCGGCCGCAAAGTCCGGCACTAAGAAAAAAGCAAGATTAGCGCGCTACGTCTGACCTACTCCTACCGTAAAATCCGGTACTCGCCACCTGGGCATGCACATCTCTCCGCTCGTCCGGCGGAGTTCAGGGCCGACGTCGCGACTTCCGGCGCCGAGCAAGCCGAGTGAAGATCCTCCGCTTTTTCGGACACGATGCGCGAAGATAATCGCAGAATTTGCGCGGGAATTTATCCGGACGGCTCTCGGCGGCCTTTATTTTCTCGGCGCGTAGCGCGGCTGTCGTCGACGCGTCCTGCGTATACGAGATGGAGGATAGACGATTAGGAATGGAAAACGCGAGTGAGCATTGTCCCGAGCACGACAATACGTTGATTATTTTCTCTTCGCGTTGGTAGGCTCTTTGATACGCTTTTTACGCTCGCTAATAAATAAGCCGATAGCCATCTCTGCGTGCAGGGCTTATGTAATTGGACATTCTTTTCAAGTTTAATAACACCCGTAACCTTTTCTGCGCTGCAGTCTTACAAGATAGAAATTGTCAATTTTATTGGCCGGACTATTATTATATGTTCTTAACAAACATATTTTTAAAGGTCTACTTAATCCTTATATATGAAACTTTTTATTGGAACTTGTGTAATACATTTGCGTGATGAAATAGGAGGGCAACATCCTGAATAAAAAATTCTGATAGTATTTTGTAATCTGACAATTAGTTTGAAAGATGTACAGGGTGTAAAAAACTGATGATAAATCTATTTTCTTAATGGATGTACATATAATACATAATCCGTAGTATGTAAGAAATGTTATCAGAATTTTTTGTTCAGAATATATTGCCCTCCATTACACGATGATCGGGAATTGGAGTATAAACTTTATCTCCCAACTGAAAAAACTACTTAAAGTAAATACAATCCAGACAAAATTTTCATTTGATTGTTACGTAGAAGATTATAAGCTTGAACAGTGCCATTGAAAGCCTTGGATTCCTACAAAACACAAAGCGATCGAGAGCCCCGTAAGTCCCGTTGCTTCTGCTCTCTATAATCCTCGCATGACCTGCGCCGATTGTCTTATATTTTCTGACGCTCTCCGGCATGAGTGCACAGTAACATTTCAGTTTGCGGGATTTCGCTCGTACCGTATTGCCGTCCGAATCCAATGTAAAGTAAAACTTTACCATGCACTTCTGATACTTTCTTCAGCATCAGAGGTTCTTTACGCCAACTGAAATTAATAAACCGATCTCCTCGGCGATTTCTCAATCCCTGCATGCCTGCATCAGTGCGGCAGTCTTATTTATCAATCAGCCATAAGGTCTATCGGTTTCACCACAATAAAATATATCCCTGTCCGCCAGGAGGATTTCAACCAGCTGCCATTATTATACGGTTAAGTAACGATCGGCCTCGCGAAATTCAAGTCACGTTAAATTGCAGGTTTCGAGGCCGTCCGTCCCTCCCTCGCCGCCATAAACAAAAGTCCGCGAAACGTTTACTCCCCGGCCGCGGACGCATTTCTCCTCGATCCTTTCGCGCCGACGCGAAATTTGACATTGGCGAATTGCGAAATAGAAAACGCGCGCAGCCTAATACCTCCGCGACTCTCTAGTGAAAACCCGACTTTCCGGAAGGTGGAGAAAAAAGCGAGGCTCGAGCGGAGAAACGAGCTATAGATATATATATGTATATCCGAGAGCGCGAGTCGGCGAATTAAGCATTATCGGGCTCGGCAGAGTGAAAAATCGGCTCCCGGTTCTGCCGGTCGCTCGTCCCTATTATAGCTTCGCCAAGAAATCGACATTTTTTCCTCCCGCGGCGTTTCACTTTTTCTCTCTCTCCCGCGGGGAAGCTCGTTTGCGGTTCGCGCGCCGCTCGGCGGCGCGGCGAGGTTTTCATGCGACGCGACGATCGGCTCAGTCTCGCCCGGGGCGACGATTGCTTGATTTATGCGGGATTACCGATGCGCGCGCCGAGTGAAAATTCCCGATTTTACGAGTGGATTTCCTGGCTCGGCCGGACGGCTTACAAAAACGGCTAATGCCGCGAAATTAATTTCGCGACGTTTATACTTTTAAGCTACTTTGCTCGTATTTATTGCCGGTGAACGGCGATAAATTCACCTGCGAAATTGTCGTAATCTACGGCTAAGACTCACTTTAAATGTTTACGACGAAAACTATATGTTTACAAGAATTTTCCTAGGAAATTTTATACCAATACTTGAGGTTCGTAGTCCAACCTGGTTACGTGCAGAACCTTAACATGACGTCTTTACTAATTAATAAACAACATTACAATAATTATAGAAAATTACGCGATAAGAAACGTAGAGGAAAATTTAACTCGATTTACAGTCGAAGGCGCTAATGAGTAAAACTTATCATCCAGCACTTATATTTTTTCGCACACTCTCTCTCTTATCAGCCTCTCTAACGAGCTTCTCCGCGCCTGTTTAATATATTCCTAGACCTTAAATCACTTCCTGCCGTCGGGGGAAAAACACCTCTTACGCAATGAAAAAGAAAAAAAAAACGGCGTCTAATTAACACCACCTCCCATTCGCCGGTGCAGTTTTCAGTCTCGGAGGAAAAGTCGCATATATTGTCTGCCGATCGGCGCATCTCGCCTCTCCCGCCGCCTTTGCATAAACGGCAAAAGGCGCCGACCTGCACGCAAGCCGCGCTGCGCTCGGGATACCGAATACCGTTTTATCGAAATGAGCTCTAATTATGCTCGCGCGTGGCCGCCGCCGCTGCTGCTCGCTGTCCTGCCCCCCCTCGCCGCGAGTACCGCAAGCCCGAAGGAGCGAGGAATGCGCCGCTCGAAAGCCGTGCGAACGCAGCTTTCGCGAAGCGCCCGGCGAGCCTTTGCTCGGCCTTGACATATTAAAGCGGAGGACAAGTTTTGTCGACGAGTCGTCGCTGTGTATTAAATAGAAGGAGTCCGGGGTCAATGTAGCGGTCGTTTTTAGTGGAACGGGAGATGAAAGGGTGCAGCTCGGCAGTCCTGGGTGGATACGCGTAATGAATAAGCTTTCGCTGCGGCGAGTCGTTTATTTTGAAAGGTTTATCAACGTATTATTTCATTATATTAGTAGATTAATTTTACACGGAGAAAAATTTTCTAGAAAAAATTACAATAGTACATTTTAATTTGATCACAGACTGCAAAAATCCTAAAA
>JAWWEM010014180.1:0-23432 GCA_035582935.1 Ormyrus thymus | reverse complement strand
CCCCCCCCCCCCCCCCCCCCCCCCCCCCCCCCCCCCCCCCCCCCCCCCCCCCCCCCCCCCCCCCCCCCCCCCCGGGAGGACGGCTTATTGCCGCATATGAGCCGAGGGCAACTTTTCTTCGGGGGCTTTTCTCTCCCTCTCTTCCTCGGACCTGCACACGCATGCAGAAGGATGCTGAAAAGGATGAGGGACAGATGGATATGAGGGAAACTCGATGACTCGGGGCTTCCGTCATCGGCATTGACTGCTTCCTTCTTTTCGGGAAATTGTAATCCAACGTTTTAACGTGAATTTTTCATTCCCTTTCTGCACTTTTTTAATTCTTCTCCTTGGCATTTATGGCTTCCTTTTCAAACGCCTTTAAATTCCCTTTTCATTCAGTAAAGTAGTGACAGTTGAATGTATTCAGAACGATTTTCAATATTCGTGTAAATAATCATAATAATTGGGTCGTTGCACGAAAAATTCCATTGGCTCCGTCAGACAGAATATTGATAGAATATTATTTTACTTTAACTTTTATTAACAAAGATAAAACATTAAAAATCACCAAGAATGCGGCGTCGCAACGACGTAGTATATCGATATTGTGATAACATTTTTGATAAGTTGAAAAAAGAAAAAAATACGCGGCGATTATTTTTCAATATTCCATCAGGCGGCTATAATAAAATAAAAGAAAATTATCTCTGCAAGCACCGAATTAGCAGCATTATGCCACAAAAATTCATAACGCGGGACTTATTATTTTTTCGTAGTGTAGAAACTTTAACGCTGATTAAAATTCTCGACATCCGTTTCCTCGACCTCGAAAAGAAAAACACCGGCCCGCATCAGCAGCCTCGCGGCTACCGTGAAAATCGTGAAAGCTCAATTCCCCGCTCCGGCCGAAGGTCGGAAATTAATGGTAAAAAAACACAATACAATCCCGAGTCCGCGTCCGAGCGGCCTCCGCCGGCGCGCGAACGACATAAGGTCAGCAGAGTGCGAAACGCGATGATATTTCGCTGACCAGTCGCTTTCCCGGGAAAACGTGCCCCGGGGCCGAAAGAAGGCAGAAGAAAAAAAGAGGCGAACAAAGGGTGGGGGGGGGGGAGAAAAAAGAAAATAAAGGCGAGAGGAGTCCCCGCTGAGCCCCCCGTGCCTCCCGAATGATGCGCGTTTTCGAGCGCGAAATTCCGGCTCCTCTCTCGATGTATGCGTGTAGCTTACTGAGCCGGGCTCCGCGTGCTCGCTGATATTGGCTGCATTGTTGTCTCGCATTGTTTCCTCAAATGATGCGGTTCCTGGAAAGGGGAGCGTGAGCTGGCGCCTTTGAAGGCGCCGATTTTTTTCTCGGCTCTCCGGCAGGCAGTCGATTAATTTTCTTGCATAATTTCGGGTTGCGCTGCGGTGCGAGGGAAAGGTTTGGCCTGAAGAGTTTGATAATTTATGAATGGTTTCTCCGCGTTTCTGGAAAAGCGCTTTTCAGGCGAGAAGTTGATTAAGACGTATGAAGTTGGAGGTTTGAAAAAAATTTTTTTTCTGTTAAAAAACATGAAGTCAAAAAGAAATTGTGTAATTTCGCGTCTATTTTTACTAATGAAAACTATAATTTTATACTATAATGTATACAAGAATATTACGTCTCGTCAGTATAACTGCAATAATTGTACGAATTATTTTCGTTATTTCATAACCACATAAGAAACAGCTCTTCAGATCCTCGATACTCTCGCCCCCCACCTAACCATAACAATCGATCAACTAGCCAGAATTACCGACCGGGCGAGACGATTAAAATTTCGCTAAAAAGCCCCATCGACTCGGAAAACTTTCCATCCCCCCCCCCCGCTCCCTCTCTGTAATATCGTAAATATAGGAAGCAGCCTCCGCGCGGCCGGGGGCGGCGTCGCCCAAACAAAAGGTGCGCGTCCTCACGCGAGCGGGAAATTGCGATTTCGGAAAATTACGAGCCAATTTCGCCTCCCGGCTGCAGGTAGGGGGCGAGAGGACGGGAGCAGGAGCTTCCCACGCTTCTTCGGTGGCTGATCGTATTATATATATATAATACCTGCGTGTCGGGGAGCGTCATCGCTGATTATCGTATTGATTCCCCGATGCCCGCAGAGGGCGGACGAGGCGCGATTTCGGTTTTAATTGAGTGTAATTGGAGGCGGTGGCCCGAGAGAGAGAGAGAGAGAGAGAGGATGGGAACATGTGGCTACGTCGAGCGGGCTGCGCCGCTGCTGCGGAAGTTGTACACTTTCACAGATGCTTTCGTTTCTCCGGAATTTGGGAGGGTGCTTAATTAATTTTTGTTGTTTTGGGCCTGGAAAAATACGGAATGTTTACGTTCGGCTGACCGAAATTCGGTGTTTTCGGGATGATTCGTGCTAAATTATGAATTGCAGATCGAGGAACGCGGTGGGCGCTTCGAAGGCAAGTGTGGGAAAAAGGCTTGAGGATGGTTGCGCTACTGTACGTGATAACTTCGATATTGTTTCGCGAGATTTTCAAATATTCATTGATCGTAACGTGGTTCAATAGAAAGCTGTTTCGTTTTCACTGTATTTGGAAAAAAGCTTCGTGTGAAATAATTTATAAAAATAACGGAATTGATTTTAGAATGAGAATTCAGACAAACGGAAAATATTTGTTTACTACGGCTTCGCGTTTGTGATGACACATTGGGTACATGTCTAATTAGTAGAATTAAAACGAAGATGTATACCTGAATCTGTGCAAGTTTAGCAAATTAATTCTGAAAAAATTAATAATAAATACACTAGAAAAACAGTAAATTTAAATCTCAAATCTTATTTATGCCTCACGATGGAAAGCCGAGCGGCGATTTTCAATGCTGCTCGAACGCAGTTGAACTTCTAAATGAGAAAAATTATCAGATTTCCTTGTCAATGTTATCGAACAATGCTCAAATAGCCATTTACCGCTAACAGTAAGAACGGCAAGGCGAAATTAAAAGCCAAAATGAATTTCGTCGCTGTCAGCTCGGTCTGTCCGGGCCTCTTCAAGGTCGTGGCGGCGTACGATATTTATAAAAATTTGCCAAAAAATCTTCAAAACTCGCATAGCAAATTATATAGGTGAAATTTCAGTCGCGCCTCGAATAGTCGGAGGCTCCGAGGTCGCAGCCGCGAGCAAGCACCCGATACCAAGTCTCCCTGCGAATCGCGGCACCTTTCCTCCAGCACCTCTGCGGCGGCTCGGTCCTGAACGAGCGACGGATTCTCACCGCGGCCACGAGTAAGTATGTAAGAGCGGAGGCGAAATAAGCAAAAGGCTAATAATATGCGCTTGACACTTGAAATCGGCCGCAGGGAAAATTACGATCCGTTGTCCGTCGTGCTCGGCTCGATAGACGCGCAGGTACGGCGACACGTACGAGACCGAGTGCGTGGTTTTCCACCAGAAGTACGTCGAGAGCAGCGGGGAAAACGACATCGCCATTGTCCGGGCGAATAAAAGCATCGGCTTCCCCAGCACTGGCGGGGCAAGGTGGGGTCCGATGTCGTTTATAATCCCATAACCCTCCGGGAGATCGAGCCGAAGCTCATCGCGAACGATGGATTGCTCGCGGAGGTTGAGCGGTGTCATCGGGAAGACTCAAATCTGCACCCCGACCAAGGCTGGAGAAGGCGTTTGTTTTAGTAATTAACTTATTGCATACAATAGGTACATTTCGACTCGAGCGCGGAGGTTGATTATTTATCATGCGACGAGAGATTTTTCTCCGGAGCGAAGAGGGAAAAAAGAATCGTGCCAAAGCCGTGATTTTGGAGGTGAGAGCGGTATAAGACACGTACTGTTATTGTTCCCGACAAAGTCAGGAATCCACGCGAGAAAAGGAAAAACACAAACACAATTCTTTTTTGATGACTTTTCGTTTTAATCGCGTTCGAAGTGTGATTTTAAGCCTGTTCGAAGAACCCATAATCTTTTTAATGATAACCAAAAAGGAAACAACAAAACTAAAATTTGTTATCTAACCTAAACGCAGCAGCTTCATGGCGGAGTTCACCTATCTCCGTAATGAGCTTGGTATTCGAATCAATTTTATATTCAAATGCGTCATTACCATATCAATTTTGTACACTGATATAAAAAGGTACATCGGATCCGTAACAGTTATCATACCGAAATGTGCGCTCGTTCGTTCACAGGGTGATTCTGGCGGACTCCTGTCGGATCGTCATCGTGTCGCTGCTTGTGCGCGCGTGGCTCGCGGAAAATCCGACGCCCTCGCGAGGGTCTACGCTTTCGTCGATCAGATCGACGAGGAGCGAATCAGCCATTTGAATAGGGCAAAGAATCACGACGAACCGCGCCGCGTCTTCTGCGCCGTTTGCACTCCGGCGTCTCTTTTCCAGATCGGTGTGGTTTTGAATTTTAAAATTTAAAAGTTCAGTACATATATCGATGTATCTTTCATTTGTTGGAGGTTAACGCTTTAGGAAACTTTTCTTAGATTGTAAAATTATAATGTAATTTTAATTTTAATAATAACGCTGCCTTTTATATTGAAATTTTCGCGGAAGAGGCTTGGAATTAATTTTATTATTTTTTGATTATTAAATATGCGTTTCTGCTGCTTACGGAAACGAAGCTTTAACTTTTAGAGACTTTACGAAGAACCATAATTCACGTCCACCGGTATTATTACAGAAAATACGTTGCACTTGCGAAGCAGACCCTCGATCCTTTCCCATCGAATGTAAAGAAATCTTAATCGTATGCACATTAAACTGTTGCCGCAGTCATCGGCCACAAAAGAAAAATAAAACTCCCATAACGGAAGAGACGCGCATCATCCCTTCTCACCCTCTCCCTCTCTCGAAAAAAAATAATGTTTTCCCAAATCTTCGAAATTCTGGATCGCTTACGTATATTCAAATTTTTTCTCACGGCGCCCTTTGAAAAGTCGCGGGGCAGCTCTCGAGTCCTCCGGCTGCGACATCCATCGGGAGAGACACTTTCGGACGGATCGGCCGCGTAAAAGTGTCTCTCCACCGACGCAACAACCCTTTTTCCAGGTATACGGAAAAATCTCGGGGGCAACGATCCCCCCCCCCCCCCGCTTCTTCCATTGACTGGTTGCGTCCGAGCGGCTCACCCCCTTATGCAAAGCTTACCTGCTTCCCTTTTCGAATCCCTGGGAAAAGAGCGCAATTTTCCTTTTTTCTTCGGGATCGATTACGAAAAAGGCCGCCCGGCCGAGGTTTTTACGAGCGCGCGGAGTTGCGTGAATGGGCCCCGACGGAGCGTGGGATCATGTTGCGCGAGGCGCGTCGTCGGCCTTTTGGGGAAAATCGACCGACGCGATTTTCACCGTTTCGCGGCGGAAATTTTCCCCGGGATGCAGGAGGAAGGGATCGTGGGAGTATTTGCGGCGGGCACTCGATCGCGTGATGGCAGGTAAGATGGGGTTGCGGGTGATCGATTGTGTCGATTCACAGGTGAGTAATTGGAATGATAATCTATTTCTGTCACGCGGTTTTGCGAAGCGAGTGATGAATTTGAGGTGTACTTCTGGTACTGGAGAGGGGCCGATTAACGTAATTTTTCCCGATAAAGGAGGAATTATTGTGATTCGATTCGATTGTTCTCAATTACTTACCCTTCGAAGTTTTCCAAGTTGACACTTGTTTTCACTGTGAATGAAGTAGAAATTAGCTTTTAATTTTCATTTTAAAACCGATGCTTACAAAATTTTTTGCAACAATTTCTTTGTTAAAAATTATTCAAAATAAAAATACGAAATAAATGACTAAGTCAATGCTCTAGCAACCGATTCAATATAATTGCAGGCGAGCAAGCCTGCCCGAAGAAATCGAAAAGCCCGCCGGCCGCAAGCAGAATCGATATAAACACGAGGAAACAATCATCCCGGGGACGTAAGCCGTCGCGCTGAGCGGCCGACGAAAGCCGGCCCATCCCGAACATCTTGGAACACCCGCTTATTTACGCGCCCTCTGCCCCAACCGGCTCGTCATCGACTCGGCTTGCGCCGGATCATCTCCTCCGCGCGGCTCGTAAAATAAATTTCTTCGTCGAAGATCGGAAGGAGGTGGAGCGCCGAGGAAGAGGAGAAAAACCAGAAGCTTGTTTTTAAAAGGTCCACCGACGGGGGATGATTTTCCGTTTTCCGGGCCCGCGGACCCAAAAGACGGAAGTCATCAAGCGCAGAGAGAGAGAGAGAGAGGGCCGTACTGGCCGTTACGAAAATAGGAAGCGAGAAGGGGCTGGCGAGTTTCACACGAGCTGTCATATCCCACGCCCCTCTCTCCCTCCGCGGCGCAGAGACGGCGGACCTGACTCCTCTCGCTCACGACTCCCCCGCTTCTTTCGCGGCGTGAAGGTGCCTTGCGATTTTCACTCTCGAAGGAGGGTAATGCGCTGACGGGATCGGAAGAGAAATTTTTTCAAATTCTTCTCCTTGCGAGAACGCCTGATTCATCGAAGTACGCTGCGTGTAATTTGCGGGCCAGCTTGTCGATTTACACGCGCGTACCGTACGACTGAGCTTCAATTACTAAGGGCTCGCTCGATCGATAACTTAAACGAGCTCAATGCAGATCAACGGAGCTTCCCGAGCTCGAGGAAGCCTCGTCCCCTGGCCCAATTAACCAGCCTCCTCTCCCGACTCTCTTCCCACAGCTCTCTTTTCTCAGCGGCGCGAGCTCGTTTGCATCGACGTGCACGTGCGATCGGAAAGGCGCTCGTCGGCCCCTGGAGATTACGCCCGGAGGAGTACACAGATGGCGGGGGCTCGACACCTGCTCCAGACAGGGCTTCCTGTGTTCCGATAGCTGCGACTTGTTCTTTCCCTGATTTACCGAGCTTTTGACTTTCCGGTTGTTTTAGGGGCTCGGAGCGCGGAGGAGTCTTGGAGGTAGGTATGAGAATCGGGCTGCGATCGTTTCGGGGTTCTGGCCGCGGTTGATAAAATTCGCGGTTCTCGCCGCTGTACGTAACGTCTCGAGCTTGACGATTGGATAAAGATCTTGCAGGTTGCCGTTGTCATTTGTTGCTGATGCCAGCATTTATTGTTTGAACAATCATACGTTCGTCGGGCACTGTGGGCCGGAAAATCACTTGCAATTGTTTTAAGTATGGACAATAATTTTATCTTCCAAGATAAATAAGATTTAGTTGAATCGTTTAAATAAATAAAGAGAAAATCTCCCAAAATATATTTAGTCTGAAAAAGTTCTATTGCCTGCTGAAATTCACTGTCAACAGAAGTTTCTATAGTTCTGTTTTAATCTCGATCAAAAAATGCACAAAGTTATCGGCAGCTTGAACTTATTATCATTATAATATTCAAAATAAATAAAATTATCTTTTTTATACTACAAATATACATTTTTTGCACCTTTTACTATATACGCATTATAGAAAAAAGTAACTGTACACGATTAATTTTACAACCTGGTCCAGCAATTAATGGCCTTTTCATAAATATCCAAGTAAATGTTCGTGGCGACTCCGTCGCATGCCAACGCCTTGTACGTCTCTTTCAGGTCTGGCTCCTTCTTACATCCTGTTTGCTTACAGATGGAAGTATCAACTTTCCGGTACCACATTTTCGTCACGGCCGAGGAGTGGGTATCGATAAAGGGATAGACCCACACAAACTGACTGGGTGACACCGATGCCACGTTCGAGCTAAAATAATACAGTGTTAATTGTGCGCCTTTTTAAAACTAACGTGGGAAAATTAAAAATATATTCTTCTGAAAGTTAGTGATTTTTTAAGCAATATTTTTTTATCAATACATTGCGACATTGTGAAAGTTGGTTTATTAAAAATTACTGCATTCTTTTTAGAAATAGGAGACAGAGTTGCAATATAAAACAAAATAATTTTACATACTGAATTTTAAAAATTGCAAAATATATTTTATTGATGCTTACTGTAAATATATTAAATTCAGAAAAAAATGTTGTAATATTTAATAAAACAAAAATCTCAAAGCACATTTTGGTACATACGTCACGTCGATGATAATTTCTTCCGTTGAATTTTGCCAAGGTCTGTATCTGATGCACTCTTTCGCATTCACGTATTGGATAACGTGGACTCCATTTTTTAATGTAAGCTGCATCTCAGTCGTAGCTTTCCAGTTCAGTCTTTTCTGCTTAAACCGAGATATTACGCATTTGACGAAAATCGGCTTCATAATTAAAATATTGCAATAGACGTATACAAACTTGAGGAGCGGTACTGCAGATGCTCCCTAAGCACGACACTTTTTTTTCTTCACTTCGAAGTTCACTTTGATTTTCCTGCTTCAGTTCACTGCATGCATCCATATTCAAATATTTTTTAATTGAGAAATTATCGTGACCAGTTGAACTTTGTTTTTTAATGTCGCAGTGCACAGGACAAAGACCAGCGATTGTAAGCTTTGCAAAAGATGTAAATTACTTGATAAGATCTAAGAATGAATGTCTAAATCTTATAAAAAAATGAAGACTGGTTTACCTCAGTGTTTACTGTAGCATTTGATGTATCGTGTTGTTCGAGAAGCGTTTTATTAAGCTGTAAAAGACTGCTAGCAAGTAATTTCAGATTTACTGACAGATCTTCCTCCCTTTTATGTACTTTTATATAATTTAGCTGCGCAAATAATAAAAATGTGAATGTAACTCAGAAAGGTGCATTACAAATTACGTTACGTTAATCTTTTGGATTTGTTTCAAAAAAGAGATTATTAAAAATTTTCTTAAACAGGCGAATATAATATACAATTGTACAAGTTTTATAACATACCAATCCATTTTGATGATAAGTTGCCAAGAAAGGATCAAGCAATGAAATTTCACTTGTAATCGTTGACAAACATCGATTCAAGTTCAGAATTTTTGAATTTTCATGTTCTATTTCAAATTTCATATTGCGCAAATTAACATCGTACGAATTTTTCAAAAGGATATTCTTCTCTAAATAAATGTCATAATTGAGTCGAAATATTGTTTTGGTTGAATTCGGCTTCAACTGTATGTAGCTGATTGAAGTTAATTTGTACTTCAACAGCTTCCTTTTAACTAAAAATTTATAATTTTATTCGTTTTACATTGCAACTTGAGTAAAAAATCATCTCAGCTTTAACGAACGAGGAAAACCTTACATGCTTGAATATTTATGGAGAGGCACACCAACACACCTGACAAAAAGATATTATAAGTTCTACAGAAAGTAATTTAAATGTCTCATTATGAATCACCTGCAGTAATTAAAAAATACTTTAATACTTCCATCTCACAAGTGACGGCTACACAAAACAATTCTTAACTTCGGCTTGTCGAATCAATCGCCCTTATATAGTCCGTTTCTATTATCAGCTTGCTGCCGCTCCTGCGCGATATCTTATGTTTGAATTGTCTCCCACTTTAGAAGCTGCAGTTTCATTAGAGATCGATAAAATTTTATGACGAAATTACTTTTTACAGAGCTCTGTAAATATATCAAGCGCCCATAAAGTTTCCTTTTTATTGAAACATTGTATAGATCACTACTCGTATATTGTCACTGTTTAGTTTTAAAAGTAAAGTATTTAAATATCCATTTCTTAAGCCTTAGATCTTCTTTATTATCAATTCCTTTATAATCTTTTCAAATAAATGTAGTGCGTTATAATTTTATTCCAAATAATTTACTCACAGCTACTACTTACCGATTCATAAGTTCAAACTCGAATTTTAACTTTATTTCATTTACAGGTCGCACTAAATCGTTCTTGTCGCGGTCGATCGTTCTGCATTAAATTGCATAATTTACAAGACTACAGCAACTCTACAGCTTTTTGCCGAAAGAACTAGAAACTCATTCGTCTGCCTAGAGCTCTTCGCGTCCTTCCCTTCAACCCCTCCGAATATACCGGCTGTAATTAAAAGATTTTTTCCCCAAGCGGCCTCGAGGAATAACACAATTGAACGGGTATCAATGGTCTTCCCCACAAAGCCGATAATTTCGCGTCCCCCTTTCTTTCCTCTATTTCTTCTTCTTCTTTTTTTAAATTCCCGCGCGCCGGCCAAGTTCGGGACCGTTACACACAGGCCGCCCGTGACCGGGCGAGCGCGTGTATGAATTCCACCTGTTGTCGCCGCGCCGCGCGCAGAGCAAATTGATACCTTCGGCGTCTTCGGCGAGCCGCCGCAGACCTTGAATCCGTCGATGCCGAGCGCAGACTTTGCAATTTAGGCGTCTGGCGCGCGCTCCGCGACATGTGCCGCCGCCGCTCTCTCTCCTCCCCTAATGTCTCGGGCACGCGCGCGACACGTATTTATGGGCATACGCCGACGCGGCACGAGCCCTCATTAGAGCCGCGGACAAATAGGCTGGGAATTTATGTACATTGTGAATCCGCTGTTATGGTAAGGCCGCGATCTTTGATGCGCTATCGTTTTTTGCTAATTCTTTTGCTGACTCGTGCCGGCGCAGTAAGACTTTTATCCGCGAGCCGTGGATGCGCTGTGCTCGAGTCTGAAGCTATGTAGCTTAGCCGACCCGTATCTCGAGAACAAGTCAACCGATTGAAACCGAAGTGGTCTGCGGCAAAACTTTTTGCTGATTCGCTGCTGCGAGATATTGAAAATTGACGCGAGCTGCGTCGTCGTTTCGTTCGCAGTTTTTAACTGATTACGTTGCGTTCAGGAAAAGGATACGGTTGACGCATTGCAAGGCTATCTGGTATCATTTGAATGCTCGCCGCTGAAATTATTTTACGTCATACGTATACGTTTGATAAATATAATCTACATCGCGACGGAAGAACTTGCGAAGCCGCCTGCGAGCGGCTTTGCAACTTCACTGGCTTTATCAAACATCCGAACGATCTCGCGAGAGCCGAAGCTTTACGCGCGCGCTCAAATTGAAGGGTAGCAGGAAGAAATTGCGTCTCCTCGGCACAATTAAGCGCGTCCTCCCCCTTTCCCACAGCTCTCTCTCTCTCTCACTCTTCTCAGCGGCGCGAGCTCGTTTACATCGCGACGCGAGTGCCGATCGGTAAAACGGTCCGCCGGCCCCTGGAGACTGCATCCTCGAGGAGTGTGTACAGATGGCGAGGCTCGACACCTGCTCCAGATAGGGCTTGCCGCGCTCGGATAGGCTGCGCCGCCGACTTGTTTTTCCCTGATTTACGCCGCCGAGCTCCTTGGCTTCGGGTTATTTTAGGGAGTCGAGCGCGGAGGAGTCTCGAGGACGGCGAGAGGTTTTTTAGCCCACGATAAAATTGGCTGTGTAACGTCTTGGACTTGGCGATTGTATAAAGATCTTGCAAGTTGTACCATTATTATTCGTACTGATATACGGATGTTACAGATATTTGAACTTACGTAATGTTCATCGTTTGCTTCAAGTTGAGAGATCACTTGCAATCATTATGAGTATTAACAATAACTTTATATCGGAGAAAATAAATGACGTTTCGTTAAAGCTGATATTAAATAAATAATAGAAATTTTCGCCATATTTATTCAGGCTTAAAAAGAAATCCGGTTTATTGAAATTCCGAACATACTTTCCTTGAATTTTACTATCCCACTTTTAATACACTTTTAATTTGCACGCAAGAATTCATATCGCTTGTACGTGCATATATACATGAAGGTCAAATCTGACTCAAACGGAGGAATAAAATTGTAGCTTCTCACTTCTTCGTGATTTTTTAAAATAGAACATTTACTGCAAATATAACGGCATCTTCTTATTAATTTGCAGACGAAACCGCTTATTATTTCCAGTTCTACAGACTGCACGAATCAAAACAAAAATGAAATTTAGATAATAAATTTCCAATAAAACTTGAAAAAAGGCTTCACGATTTCTAATAAATGAATGTGACAATAATTATAATTCTCCTGTAAATATTTTATTAATAATTCCTTTACAAACAGATTTTCAGTCACATTTTATTTCCAAATAACGGAAGTTACAAAAAGAGCGACAGCAAAGACTTTGTAAATCCCAATGGTGAGGTGCGATGAGCCATTACAGAGATCCTCAAAGCACTCCTCGCATTGTTCGACAAATTTTTCATCGGTACCGTTTTTGTTTTTGAGATATTCTTCACATCCGCCAGGAGTTGTGCATCCTCTTGTAAATTTTAGGTCACCTGATCCTTTTTCTAGAAATAAATGTTGCATTTATTATTTAAGTAAAACATACTATATAAGATCTTTAACGTATGATTCTTCAGCGAATCACACTGAGAGGTATAGTAAAAATTAGAAATAATCTTGTAAAAATTACCATACTGTCTAGTAAAGCCACCACAGACTGTCAAAACCCAAAAAATTATTATACTTTATAAGAAATTTTACTATATTGTTTAGTAAATTTTGCTATATTTACAGTAAAATTGCTTATATGTGTAAGAAATTTTACTATACTGTTTGATAAATTTTACTATAAAGTATGGTAATTTTTTGGTTTTGACAGTCTGTGGCGGCCTTACTAGGCAGTATGGTCATTTTTACAAAACTTCTTTCTCAGTGCATCAATCAATTACTAGAGCAAAGATTTTACTTTACGCGTAATCGATTTTCCACTGTACTATAAATCGCATTCTTTAAGGGGGAAATACAATTGAAAAAGTATTCTTTTTAAATTACCTATAAAAAATAAAATTGAATTTTTAATACATCAATATATTGTTATAATAACATATTCAAAACTTTAAATATATTCTTATATAAAGCTTATATCGATGAATAATTAATCCAATTTTTACGTGTATAATTTAAAGGGGACACTTTTCCAGTGTACAGAGCCCTGAAGGGGACGTCGGAGTAAAAGAACTGATGGTCACAGTTGTCACGTACGTCGTGCATCAAGGGACCCGCTAATTACAAGCGCCAGAGTGACGATACGAGGACGAAAAGATTAGCGTAGGCATCGCATCCGTCGCGAAATAACGGAAGGTCCCGAGTTCGACCCCTGACCGAGTGAGGCCCGTGCCTCTTTTTCCGAGCCCTCCAATTCCCGATCGATTGATAACGTAACGTAGTGCAATATGTATAGTGGGTACAGTTGCCACCGTAAGAAAAGGAGAGCTGGTAGGGTAATAATTTGTGTAAAGCTAAAAATTCGAGCTAAAAGTTGGGGCCAGGCGGGTCGGCCTGTCAAGTTATTGCACGCATTATGATGAGCCTCCGAGATCCCCTTAATTCACTTAGAAATTTCGAATGAAAATTCTATTCTAAATCTGTCGTTCTAAATATAGTCATTAATGAAAAGACTTACTCCAGGAGGACCAGAAGCATCCAGGTGTCTTACTATCGTCGGCTGAAAAATAGCAAAGCATGATGAATCGTGAAGCCGAAATTCTCATCTGAACCGCCAGAAAAATGTTCTCAAAAATAATGACTCTTATACTACTTTATAGAAAAATAATTACAGAATGCTTCTCCTTCTCCTCCTTCACCCTCCCCTTCGCCGTCGCCGGCTATTGTCTCTAGACAATCCGTTTTTTTTACACTCGTCGGGTTCTTCTCGCAATCCTCGGTTTCCGTGCACTCGTAGCATTGGATTGATTTGGGCGGATCCTCTTCGCTCGCGGAAAACGACGCTGAAAAAGCCAAAATAAATAGCGAGAGCGCGAGCGTATTCACCAGAGGTGACATTTTGTTTTTTCAAACAAGCGGGAGGGCCGGCGGTTGAGGAACTATCGAGAGCGATTTTGATGCAGCCACTGAATCGAAAAAACAGAGGATACTCGAACTCTTTGTAAAGTACGCGTGAAGGGTTACATATATGCCTTCTAATCTTATCGACTTGTGTGAAAGAACTCGCGTGATCGATGAAGCTTTAAACGCTTGCTTGGACCATAAAGTACGCTAAGCATTTTAGTATTAATTTTATAAATTGATTATTATTGTGGAATTATTTATTTGATCTTTCTTTTTTTAACAGGTACAGTGTTGTTTTTGTTTTAAAGCCAACAGCAAGTTTTTCAATTTTCGGCCTGAATTTCGTTACAATATGTTCGTTACAGTAGAAACTTCTTTTATAAATTTACAACTTACAAAATATAATGACAATAATTTTTAATGACTCGCTAAATCTAGCCGCTCGTACTCTTAACTTTAATTCCAAACAAGTAACAAAACTGCCAGCGCAATAGCTGTGCTGTAAATTTTATAGCCAATCTTCGAGGCTGAATTACATAAATCAGAACTGCAGTGCCCGCAATACTCGATATTAACGTCCGACGGCTGGACAAGTTTGGGCCCTTCGCACGTTATGGGATTCAAACCGCACCCTCTGAGAGTTGCTCTGTCACTCCCGTGGGCTGAAACAGAATCAATTGTTTTTTAGAGCTTAAGCCTTTGATCAAATGTTGGCCTTAGCGTAATTGGCACGTTTCAGTATTATTAGTGCATTTTTTTTTTACTATTTTGAAATACTTACATAGATCTGCTTTGAAGCATTCTAACTTTGCGTTATTAAGCATCTCTCTGATAACACTTTCATTAAGAGGAAAATTATCTGAAACATTCAAATGTGATTTATTAATCATCATAAAATTTCAGTATGATTGATTAATGCTGAGAAATAATAAAGTTCAAAGGCAATTTTTACTTTTAAGAAAAACTCTGTATGCTTAAAGTCGCGGGAAAGTGACCAAGAATTTCAACGTATATTTAAGGCTTCCTTATGTATAAAGAATCAGGCACCTTATGGGCTTTTGAATACTCGTCGACTGAGTAAGTTGTTGGTCATGGTTTCCTGATCAAAAGTGTCCATGGACTCAAAGTTTGAAAATGAACGGTGCTCGAGATATAGAAAATTAAAGATATGAATTTACAATGCGCAATGTATCTACGTGCACATATAGAACAATGTAATGTTTAGTGTAATTTCAGATTTTTAACCTCCTATGCGGAGAAAATTTTCGCGTAAAAATAACCCCCCCAAATCAGACCAATCGCAAAATAATGTGATTTTCTGAATAATATTTACTCTAATTTAGTCATTTTTACTCTACTTTCAAGTGAATTTTATCTTGTGCAATATTTACACATGTTTTTCCCTGATAGAAATGTAAAACATTTCTTACTTACTAAATTATAGGTAGGAAAAGAAAAGACTAAGTAGAAACGAGCCAACCTTTTTAGAATATAATTTCCTAGCATGAAACCTCTTTTTTAACATGAACTAAACATTTAATGGAATAAAAGTTTTAACCCATTTTTAAGGTATTAAGTAGCTAGCCTAAATGTTTAAAAAAAAGTTAGGCTACGCAACCTCGTGACACTCAATGTCACACTAGCAGAGAATTTTATCGATCGTCCACCTACATAAGAAAACCAAATTATACACTATATTTACATTTATTTTAATTTAATATTAGTTTATTTACGTTTAATGTTCTATAATGAAACATAAAGAAAGATTTATAATTAAAGTTTTGAAATCTGATAATTCTATTCTTAGCTATTAAAATTAAATTTTTTGGCAATTTAAAATTGGGAATTATTTCTTACGCATTTATGTAATTATGTTAGGATATATTTCATGTTACAACAATAACTTTCTTAGCTATTTACTAGCCAATGTTAAGTATAAAGAAAATTATCAGCCCATTTAATAGAGAACGTGAAAAAAAGCGTTTCATCGCGACCTATTAAATAGCCACGGGACTTATCTATTAATTATTTTCCTGTCCATTTTCAATGCTGGAAATTCTACCAGGGCTGTGCAGGGCAGTATTGAGAGCAATATCACTATATTGTACTTTTCATATGATTCAAATTTACTTGGAAGCTGCAAATTCCACTCGAAAAGAGTTTCAATTTTATCCTATTGATAAAATCGTCAGGAACAAAAAAGATACTTCACTCATGAAAATTGCACTTAATTAATTAATTTTCATTTATTCATTAATAATAATAAATTTTAAAGTTCTATTACTAAATTTTAATATTATCATCAATACAGGCAAGTATTGAATTCTTCTTTGCAGTTACATTTTACTCGTCTAATACTACCAAGGTAGTTAAAGACTCCCAGTTGTTCTCAATCGATTCGTCCGGCAGCGCACGGCGGAGCGCCGGAGTTAATTTAAAAAGGAGACTGACGCCCACTGCCGCGCTCGCGCACATGCGAGCGTGTCCCTGACGCGCCCGTGCAAACCACCACGGACTCTCGCGCGAGAGCAAAATAATTTGCCAATTATTTACAAAATATTAATAGACGCGCATTCGCCGCGCCTCCCTCTCCGACTATTTTCGTTCCGTTCGAACGTCTGAAAATTCTTCACTTTCCATGAGCGTATCTTGGAAACGAGACGTCAGATGCTCTCCGAATTTGGTTCATTGCGTTTTAAATGGTTTCAGTTTTGTTGAGTTCGTTTTCCATCCAAGTGGCCAAACCCATTTTTTTTTATAAATGAAGGCGTCTGTTTTTACCGCGTTGAGAATGGGAATCACGACGTGTTAAACCTTGTAAGTTTAAAGCGTAATATCTCAATTTTGGATCGTCAGAATGATTTGAAATTTTGCACGCTTACGTATCTTATCAGAACGAAGACATGTACCAATTTTCGAAAAGATTGTAAGAAAACGTGTTTTGGGATGAACTACCGTAATTATTTACATTCAGAAGGCGCTGCGTCCTCCGGCTATTCTCGGCTAAATTTTACTCTGAATTACGAGTAATTTTTAAACCGTTCATTTTCAGACATTTCTGTCCGTCATTGAAATTTTTTATCACAAGTTTATGAACTATAACACACTGACTAAGTAAAAATATAACATAATGATTATAACATTTACCGTTAAATGGCATGCGATTATTTAAAAGAGAATCGGCCGTGAACTCTCCGCAGTCCTGGATAAATTTATCCTGCTTCGGATTCGTATCACATCCAGGATGTTCCGGTGTACACACATAACACTTTATTGCGTAACCTAAAATATTTGCAAAGCAAAGTAAGAAACGATAAATGAAGGGCAGCGAAGTACGAGGCCACTTAACGAATGCACTGAGCAAACGTGTACATTAAGCGAGCACATTTAAAAATGTTCGAATGAGTTTTCACCTTGTCCTGAAAAGCACGCGAGTATCGCTATAACAACAGACACACTCGAGACGTAAAGCATCTTGCACTTGACGCCAGAAGAGACTGCAGTCGCAACGCTGGCAATGATTTCACGAGACTAACCAGCAAGCGGATTCCCGCTTCCGACGCTGACATCATGCGTTATTAATCGCGCGCGTCGCAGTATCCGCGCCTGCGTCTCACTCTTATTCTGAGAACCGCGCTGCCTATCTTCGCAGATAGCGCGGCATTTCCAGCGCGCCGACGACTCCTCCCGCGCTACCTACGAGCACGGCCGCGGCGATTGTCGGTAATCGCCCGCTGATTTATTCATCGCTCGCGGACGCGATCTCGTTATGCGCCAATTAGCGGAACAGCCGCAGCCGCCGACCGGGAGCAGCTTCGCGCATTATTCAAAGCGGCCGCAAAGCGAATCGCTCCGATCCCGCGACGCTCGAGCAGCTGCGCAGGAGCCGCGTCTCGAAGACGCGGAGGCGGGAGGGAGCAAAAGGGATCGGGGGCTCCTTTTGCGCCAAAAAGGGATGCGGCCAAGTGGGCCCGCAAGAGCGATGGCTTCCTTTCCGCCGAAAGATCCTCGCTCTGGTTACGCTCAACTCTGGGACTCCTACGCCAGGAGTGGACAATGACCGGCCGCCGCGGGGGTTCCACATGCCGACGACACAATTTTCCCCCGGGGACGGGGACACGCGCGCGCTCGTCTTTCTTTCCCTCTTTCTCCTTTTACTCTTGCGCAACGGTTATCGCGCCGACCGGATTCCTGGAAAATCGACCGATTTGCTGGGATTTTTTTTCCCCTCCCCCAAAATGGGAAGTCTTTATTGACTGTTACGGGCGCCTTTTTGGAGGAGACCGGGGCTATAACGAGCTTTGGTGGAGCCCTTTGGAATCGGGAGATTTTTGTGTTTGGCCAGGTTCCTTTTTTCGAAAATGCAGTCCGAAGCTTTGCAGTTTTTAGAAAATTGAATTGCCTCGCGAGGAATCAAGAACAATCTCTTGCAATTGTGAATAATTTTTTTATTGGGAAGAATTGTTATTGAGCGCCTGTTGAAGTTCCTTTTAAGCAAGCAATTTATTCCCGATTGGTATAATCATTATAGATTGCATTCGAGTGTCTTCCGATGGAAATATTTTAGCAGAAAACATAAGTAATGACTAACGCATTTATTAAAAGGATTATATAATAAATCTTTAAAGCAGTAAATTCCTTCATAAAAAAACAAGAAGAAGAGCTTTTAGTTCCTGGATAAATATACGGCTGCAATAAAACCGCTTCTCAAAGAAACGTCAAAGGTACTTTGTATACCAATCATGTCCATTACAAAGAAATTTGCCCGAAATTCATCGCATACCTATACCGACAGATGCACGCACAGTGTCCCTCCGAAAAAGAAGGCAGAAGAAAAGCTAAAAGCGACGCATAACGAGGCGGCCGGCCGCCTTATCTGGCCCGTTTTCACGGTACTTTCTCGGTGGTCGAGTTTGGTAAGGGTTGCCGCGCCGACCGGCCAATAAATTAGGCGCGCGTCGAATCGCTACCGTCTGGACGGCACTTTACTGATCTCGAACTCTGAGAATTTTCCGAAAGGGACTCTTTTTTCTTTTTTTTTTTTTTCCGTCGCGTGAATTTCAAGTCGACGAGTGTCACGTTCTTTTTTTTTTTTCTCGTCTCCGCTGAGAGTTTCCGGTTGCGGACGACGTGGGAGTGGCTTAACCTTGCGTCATTCTTCGGTCTGCGTGTTGGTTTTGTAGAATGTGTTGGTGAAGAATGTTCAAGAATTTTTTATGGCTTTGTTTAGAGGTCGCCGTTGCATTTTTCGCTGTTGATATATTTTAGTTCATAGTTGGCAAATTTTTTTTCGTTTCAGTCGACACAGCAGAATTTTAGATGTGGCTCTATATGAAATCGTGTTGATCTTATAAACAGCGGACAGCAAAAAATAAAAGCCTGAACAAAATCATTTACAGATACTAAATATTTGCTATTTGTTATCGACGTTATATAACACTTGACAAACAATCATTTTAAATGGTTTCTAAACTCTAATATAAAGCACGCCTTGGATGCGGTAACGTTATTAATAGGTAGCTGTTTATATGTATACCTTGAGTCTCGAATGACTCAATCACAAATGACTTATTCAATACTCTATTCGTATTCAACTATAATTGCAATTATAGAATCAGCGAGTAAATAAAATCTATTCCCCCTATTATCATAATCAATTTAAAGAATATCAAATCACTTTGAAACTATAGCATCGTAACCATCTCCAAGCCATCGATCCTCCCAATTTAATCGATCCATCGTCGACGTCTCGCCTCCCTGCTCAGCTCGAAGAAAAAGCGAATTCCGAAGCAGCCGCCCAAACCCCAACCCTTTCGGAAGCCCGTCCCGATCGAGCCGCCGGCGAAAGTCCTCCCACCGGTCCGCGCGTCGACCCCCGCGTCTCTTTGACGAGGCCGCTCGGCGTTAATGGCCGGGCTCGCATTCGGAGGTGGCAGCACGTGAAACGCGATCGTCCCGGCGGGCGGCGCGCCTCTAATCCGCCTATTGCGCGCTTACGGGCACAATGCACCGAGGCCCCGGGCCGCTTTATTCGGCCGTCTCTTTGCGGGCAAGCTTTTTTCGGGAGAGAGCGGCGGGGCAGGGATTGTTGGTGCCGGGGGAGGGGAGGGGTTACTGGTGGCGGCGGAAATGTTTTTGCTGGGAGTTTTTGTTAATTTTGGGCTTTTGCGTGGTGAGCTTGAAATTTGTGAGAGAAGTCAGGGATGATTGGTTGTAATTTTTGTTCGACTTTTATTATATCTTGCATTTTAAATGGTTTAACAAACCATCGGAGACGGGAGCTATCCCTTCCATAAAAATATAGAATGTAGATGAGACTGAGAAATAAAAATTTTGTGTGCTAAGAGACCTGGATATATGGAGTCTCTTTATTATAAAGAAATAAATTAATTATTTGAAATATAAGTATTGTAACTAATAAATTGTAGTTTTTTAATTATGAAATTAATTAGAAATTATTTATATGCTTTTTCAGGCTGACCTCGAAGAAGTCTGGATAAAAAATTACAATCGAATTTCGCGGCATGTTGAAATTTCTGATTAGGAAACGATATGGGCACAGATCATTGCGCACCTAATGCACTGCATTCTATAGAAATTAATTCGCCTTTATGTTTTAAAGTTATAATTTTAAAAGAATAATATTTCGCCGAGTAACTAATTGGAAGATGGATTATGTAGAATGGATGCTGATAAGCACAATAGATAGAGTTCGAGCATTATATGTTAATGAGGGCCAAATCTACGAAAATAAACTCCGGAGCGATAAGGTTCAGACTGTTTATTTATTTTAAATTTGTGTTGGTCCATAATTAGGATCCATGAAAAAAGCAATTAGGTCCGTCACATAGAATATCAAAGAATAATCGACACGCATCTTTTTCTTTTTTCAATTAAGCAATTATCAACGGTGATAAAGCAGATTAAATGTCGCGTGACGTCACGAAGTTGGTAGCAGAATCTTATTGCAGTACGTCTATATACTCTAACTTCGTGACGTCACGCGACATTTTCAACCTTCTACATCTTATTTGATAATTGTTTAATCGAAAAAAGAAAAAATACGCGTCGATTATTTTTTTTATATTAATAGATTTTTTCATGCGGGATCCTAATTAAGGTCTGCTTGTTAACGACGTAGGTATACCTTATGAAAGATGATAAATACTTTATTGAAAAAAATTATATACGTATATACTACTTTTTCAAAAAGGAATATTTGTTATATAATAGAAATAAAAAAAATCGAAACTTGCATTTATATTATGATTGCAGGACATAAATCGGTAAATACCTGTGACATAGATTTCTCGAAAAATTGTACTGATAAGAACCAAAGTGCTTCTGACTCATTGGTTACTTTTCATTTGATGCCGTTCAGTGCCACTACTCAGGCATTTTTAATCTATATCGATACTAAGTTTGAAAGGATTTTAAAGTTAATCCTTTAAACTCGCTTCGCTCGGATGAGAAGTGTCTCACGACGTAAATAATCAACTTCCACACTCATGACGAAATGAATTATTATGCATAAAAATATATTTATAAAAATAACTTAGTTCCTTACACTCTTTGTTTACTTTTTATATATACATATAACACCTCTTTTTCGATATTTTTCAGAACAAATGACTATTTTTAAGCTAAAGTCAAGTCTAACCCTCGTCTTTCAAACTTTATCTAACAACCTCAAAAGCCGTTCAATTAGCGAATCCTCCTTAAAGCATTATCAGCAATGCCGACTCATACGCAGTTTTTTTTTACGACAATCGCTATCGCAGTAAACGCTAGTCAAGTCGGCTTTGCGCTTTAATTCAGCGATCCGTTTATTTTTCAGCGAAAAAGACCTCTAAGTCTCTCGAGCCTACCTTAGCCTCCAATCCGCGTCGGTCACCGTATCGCGATAAATCTCGCGGCTATCGCTCGTTGCGTGCTGTTCATTTGCGATAATAATGGTCAGGGCCGATAAAGGTGTTAGGACGTTTGCTGCATATTTCATAAATAGCGCAGATGTCGCGGATGTCCAGGTAATCAAGTGCCGGAAGTGAACAAGTGAGTGTACCGACTTTCGTCGTCGAGATGGTAAGGAAGTCGTCCTGGAGTTGCTTGCGATTATCCGTGTTGAGTTGATTAATCGTTTGAGCGGTACTGGTTGCTGTCGAATATTTTCTTGTCAGCTTAAGGTTTAAAAATGTTTCGAGTAAGTTGATTGAAGGCCCTGGCGTACAGCATTTGATCAGGTTTTGCATTGTTTTGGGTGCCTGTCCAAGTTATAATTTGTTTAATGTTCCTTAATTGAGCTTTTAGTGCTAATAAGAGTTTTGCTTGATTGTAATGTGATTATCGCTACAGAAATACTGGATTTAAAAATTGCAATTTGCAAATATTTTGCCTAAAATATTCAAGACCACACATTTTAAATGAGATTTGAATGATATAGTCTGATCGGGCATCTTGGTCTGTGACTTCTAATCTCAATGGAATTATTTACAAAACAAAAAATAATTAGAAATTGGAGTTATAAAATCAAATATAATTTTTCATTCAAAATAAGGAACTAATTATTTTATTTTCAACCTTTCTGATATTGCTATCTTTTATAGATTTCATGAAGATATTAATCAATGATTAAAAGTCATGTTCGTTTTAAAATAACATTGAATTAATCATCAGTAGAATCATCGTTCAGACGTTCGATTAAAAATAATATTTAAGAATATTTTTTTAACGCGTGGGTAAAAATTTAAGCAGAAATACACTGAGTGTTACAGTAAAATTAATTTTACATTTGTACCACTAAGAGTTGGTGCATCTATGTACTATGTCATGCTTTTGTTACATCGTATTTCAGAATTAGTTTTTTTGCATCCTAAGAATTTTAAACAGCTTTAAATTTTCAGGGTGTTATATTTATTAACTTGATGTATTTACAAAGGCCTCATTTGCATACGTTGTAATTGGTCAATTTTTGTTTAAAGGGCAATTTGTTAGTTCATTGGGTTAAAATAAAATAATAAGGTTCATGGTTTCCAGATGCATTTGCTGTATTTTATTTGTAAGCTTACTGCTACCATTTTGATTTAAAAAAATCCACAAGCAAAACTTTAAAATTATGACCTTTGATACCGATAGTTTAAAAAATCATCAGTTTCAAGTAAGAAAATAATAAGTTCAGGCCTGACGAATGAAGAAAAGCGAAAAATCGTTGACTTGCACAATGAATTGCGGCAAAAAGTAGCGAGCGGTCAAGAAACTCGAGGATGTCCTGGTCCACAGCCACCTGCCAAATACATGCCAAATGTGGTGCGTTTTACGTCAGAGGATATATTGAGGAAAAAGAATTTGAAATTTAGATTTTTGTACTTATTCGCATTTACTTTTCGAGTAATGAAACAGCATTATTTAATTTAATAGCTTTTATAATGAAATGATTAGGCGTAAAAAAGCTACATCTTTAGCTGAAAAATTATTTTTGAATAAATTTGATGAGTGTAATTAAAAATTACCTGTTTCTGCATTTAAATATTATAATTACATACGTTAAAAATTAACTTTAACAAACAATAATATTCAAAATAATGTAACTTTTCTACGCGAAGATGAATTTTGATTAAATATTAATTTTCATAGGAATGGGATGATGAATTAGCAGATCTTGCTCAAAACTGGGCTAACCAATGTACTTTTCAACACGATCAAAATAGAGATGTCGGTCAGTAATATTGGCAAGGTGCGTTTTATACACATAAGAATCGTACACGTAAACATTGTACACAATTTAACATTGGTGAAATTTA
>JAWWEM010014120.1:0-23480 GCA_035582935.1 Ormyrus thymus | reverse complement strand
TTTTTTAGGATTTTTACTGTCTGTGATCAAATTAAAATGTACTATTGTAATTTTTTCTAGAAAATTTTTCTCCGTGCATGTTTCAGCTTTTATTGACATTTCTGTCCTATTACAAAAAAAATAAAACTCAAAAATGAGAGCATGCTTCTAAATTTAAGGAATCGAAGAAGAAATTATTAATAAAGCGCCTTACGTAGTGTGGCACTGTTGTAACGGATGAGAGCGGGCTTGGCGAGATGCAGGGGAAATTGGCTCACTGCACATAATTCTGCATATAAATAACACACAACAATACCGCCACCGCCGACGATGGTGTAGAATAGCACCGTCAGTGTATGGATAGTTAATGCAATTCTGAACCATCGTTTACCGAGGTATAGCCGTGACTGTTTGATTCTCTTCCTTTCGAGAGCAAGACTTGGCGCTTATTTAAACGAGAGAAATTTATTCGTTTATTTTTAACAGCTTTCTGATGACTTGAGTTACGCAGACAGTAAAATCAACTTTGCTGCCAAATTTGCTAATTATCAAAATGCTTGATTAGATTAATTAAAGTTTTTAATTAAACTCTCTTCATTAAAAACGCAATGCTTAAAACTAATTACAGAAATTATATTTATATATTACACGTATTGCTTATAAAAAATATTTTATCTAATTTTACTTTATTCTTAAAACAAGTTCGTTATAAATAACCGTTCAAGTCACTCTTAGGTGATAATGCAGCTGAGACGACGTCACTTTTGACTTTCCTTTCCACACTTCAAACCCGTACCGTCCCTGAAACGAATCGATACACCGGCAAAATCATCTTCCTTCCCGGGGTCTTCCCTCTCGGGGAAGCCACCGCATAAATCACCGGGGGATTCCCCCGATCTCCGGCGGCGAGGGCGCGTCCGCATAAGCGGCAATAAAAGAGGCGGAGGTAAATGAGCGGCGTCGCCCCGATCGTTCCTCCGACGGAGCGTCCATTAGCCCGGAGAGCGACACGTCCATTACGGCGACATCTGTCTTGCGTTGTCTCGCGAGCTGCCGACGCGGGGGTCGCGTCGCCGCTGGAATTGTATATTTCCCCGTGTGTCAATTTTTTGCGTCGGGGCAAACGGAACGACGACGGAGCGGAAATAAGGTAGGCAGCGTCTGAGCCGGATCTCGGGTGGTTCGAATTTTTATAGTGTCTCCGATTGACGTTCGAAGGCGACGGCTCGCGAGGAACGCTGCTTTACTGCAGGAATTGGCTTTACTGCGCTTTTTTTTTTTTGGATTTTTGACGATTTGTGCAGCATTTGAGTTGTGAGTTAGAATTAAAGTATCTATTAAGATGAAGTTGGATCTTGATTTATAAAAAAGATTATCGAGGATTCAATCATCTTCGTTTAAGCTTTATGCTAATTTATGTCGTAGTTCTTATACAGCTTTTCGATGTTTATGACTTGATGGGATTTTTTGTGACTATCGTGTATAATATCATTTTTCTAATTATACAGAAGCGAAATGAAAACTATTCAGATTTTATTTCTACAAAGTGATTAAATTTCAGTTTAAATTATAAAACTATTTTATTAATAGGTACAATATTAATGAAAGAAAAACAGTTTTCATTCTTCCCCGTTACTGCCAGTCCATCAGAAAATATTTAAATAATTCCCGAAGCAATCAAGCGACAGAACATTTATAGAACTCAGCTCGCAATAAAGAAGCTCGACGAGAGCGCCCGCCGTGAAAAAGAAGGAGAGCGAAGCCTCCGGAGGAGAAAAAAGCTCGAAGACTCCCGATAACAATGGCCGCGAGACGAAATCTCGCTCGGACTCTCCTCGGGCACGGAAATGTAAATCGATCGATGCCCGCGCCCGAGAATTGTCCCACGGCCGGGAACGGATGGAGAGTCGCGCTTTTTATGATAAGCGCATTGAAAGGGGGAGCGAAGGGCTCTTGCGAAACAGCCGATACGCCGGAATCCGTTTCACGGCGGAAAATGCCTTTGCCCGTTCCCGACGCTCTCTAAGTGGCTCGAATCTCCGCGTGCAGCTCGATCCGCTCCCCTTTCTTCTTTTTTTTTATCGGCGCGGAATTCGCAACAATTGCTATCCGCGCCTGCGAAATATGAAAATGCGAGGGGGAGAGAGAGAGAGAGAGAGGTGTTTGTTTATTGTGCGCAGGGATTAAAGCTCGGAAGTTTTATTAACGAGGATTCGAGAACGGCTTTTGATATCGTAAATTGGACTTTTGTTTTTAGGGCGGTATCAAATGATTAGATCTCGGGGGGGAGGATGGTTTTATACCGGAGTAAAATTTAAATTTGAGAATTCGAATTTTCTCAGAAGGTGCTAAAACGAGTATTAAGCGACGTTATATCTGCAAGAACGTGACGTTACACCTGCAACGCTCTGCGTTCTGGCTTCGGGATATCCAATATGCATTTTTCACTGTAGTATTACGCTCAGCCGATATTGGACTCTTCATTCTTTCAGATGCCTTTCAAAAGTTTTGTCCTTCTCAGTTATTGAATTGTCAAATGATAATACGTTATTTGCGATTTGTGTTTGAAAATTCGGAAAAATTCGAAATATATACCAATAAATCGATTAACACAGAAGAAAAGGGCGGGACTTAAAGTTTTGGGAGAATTTCAAAGTTTTCAAGAGTTTTTAATTGAAAACTTTAATATACACGAGTAAAACGACTAAACGCGATCTAAAAACGAGTTTTAAATCTTCACAGGAGCGTAATCAAGTCCCTATAAAAAGCTAATATCCACTAAATGCGCCCGAGATCAAAGGATGAAATAAAAAAACTTAAAACATCCAGCAGCTCGACTGCTCGGTCGCGTTTACGCAAGAAATTCATCCCCGTGCATCGGCCTCCTGAGAAACGACGGCTTTGAGCGCGCGCGACTCGCGTGAAAGGGACTCATTTCGAAATCGCGCACGAAGAGGATCTCTATAAAAAAAAAAGGAACACGCGATCCGCAAAGCCTTTGAGGCTTGCGGATCTTTGGGAGAAGAGTCTTTACGCGGCCGTACGTATCTCCCTTCTCTCATAAAAGGGAACGTCGTCGCGCGCGGCTCGCTTTTTGCGCGAGATTTGAATTGTAAGATCGCCCCCGGACTTTGGGATCCGAGGCTCGTGTAAAAATCGACGTTCGCACTCAACGTGGCCGTAAAAGGGAGAGATTCGACGCTGATAAAGCGAATCGACGGTGGTATAAGAGATTTTACGAAGGCGGCGAGAAATAAATTAAAAATCCGGTTTGGGAATCGTGAGATTTGTTCGGCGGTGCGCTCTCGCGTTTGCGATAAGAAATGTAAAAAGGCTTCGCTTATATGTTTAGGAAAATATCTATTACTTGTACCCTTTTGAATAGAAGATTTGAATTTAAAGCAGTTGAGATACTGGTTATATTCAAATCGTATTTCCCGTTTGCTTGTCTAATTTAAAAAGAAAAGAGTTTCATATTAAAAAATGCTGTCAAAGTAAAATATAACATGACTGGTTCTTGGTACTATATAAATATAAATAATATATATATTTGAATATACGTTTATTCTAGAATAGTAAAAAAAAAGTCATGACTTATAAAGCGTGAATTTAAAGAAAACCAAGCTTTAACTTTCCTAGAAACTCAAATAATCGAAAGGATCAATAAAATTTTATCTCAGGAAGTTTATAAAACACCGGTAAGAGTTTTTTAAGTAAGATTTTCGATAGATAAAGGCTTGTGTCGATAAGCTCTTCTTATCTTTCAATCTTTTTTCATACATTACAAAGTGGACTACTTCGTCCGTGCAACCTAGATAAGTTTTATTCCTTTCCCCTAGATAAACTGTAGCGCGAAACTTTATTCGAAAAACAATCGATACTTTTACTTCTCACTTCGCCTATTTCGAAGACCTTTTTAAGCAACGGAGTTTCAACCGTAAAATCAAACAAAAAATTGGAACAATGCAACTACTTTAGTTTCAAAGGCAAAAGACAATTTTCGAAGACAAAAACGCTAAACCCAGTGTTCGGTGGTTTCAGAAAGTACAAAAAAAATTGGTAAAAGTAACTCACGCTTTTTATTTAAAAAAACGTATACATTTTACTTTATTTATCAAGGCAGAACTTATCCCTGTAGAAAATTAATTATATTTAATCTTATCATGTTAGCTTTGAAAATGAAACCCATTTTAAAAACTGGCTTATTCTTAGTTCTGCAAAAGGGCAGCTAATGGTTAAAGTTTGCGTTATTCGAACAAACAAAGCGAACGTCGAGGACAAAGACTCGTTTGCGGTTTATTTAAAATGAAACAAATGGCGGCGAACTCGCGGATTTCCTAATCAAGCCCCCGAAAGTATAAAGATGGCCCAACTTTATTTCCCAGCTCGTCGACCGATCAAACCGTCTTACCCCGACGCCTCGGCGAGTCATTCGGTCTGCTTTTCCCGATGCGGTTCGCGAAAACTTTTTTCATCTCGGTCGGCCTCGCGTGCGATAAATTCCCCTCCCCCTCTTCTCTCTCCACCGCGAGGCGGGGAGAAAAGTGACCTAATACGGAGCGCGGAAGTTTATGGAGTGAAAAAGAAAATCTAAGTGAATGGTATGAAAAAGATAGGAGATAGCAGGGAGCGCTATGAAACAAAAAGGCCGCTGGAAAAAGGAGAGAGCGAGAGAGAGAGAGCCTTTCCATTATCCTCTATCTCTTTCAAAGGTTCATTTCCCTTTTCTCATTACCGAAGGCGCGCGCCGACGAAAGGAGAAGTAGAAAAGTCAATGAGCGAGCAGCCCGTCGCGCGCTGAGAGAGAGTGAGTGGGAGGGAGAGAGTAAAAAGCGCCCCGGCAAACAAGGTCGCGAGAGAGTAAAGTTGCAGCAGTCGAGCGCCGTTTCGCGCCAGAGCCTGGATAAACTTTAACAATGAGTGTAGCTAAGCAGCCGAAGATGCCCATTGTGGATGTCGGCTACTTTGCCGCCTTCTTCCCGGCGATCCTCGCCTCCTCCATTATGCGACTTTTCAGGGACGACGAGATAGGCGCCGAGGGTAATTGTTCGGCGGCGCGTTTGTTGCCTTTTCTCGCTGCTAAGTGATTCTCGAGACTTACTTGGGGGTGATTGATTCGCTGCTTTCCTTTGCCTTTTTCAGCGGAAGCTTTTTTTTGTTATAAAAGAGAGAGATTTACTCATTATTACACGTTAAAGGGCTCGGGTGAAAGGTTATTTTATTGGCTTTGAAATGGCAGTGCCTTTAATTCAGGGCCGCACCCCCCTCTGGTTTTATTATGGCATTCATTTCTGTGGGTGTTAATGGGTTAAACGCAGTTTAGTTTGCTCATATTTTCTTTGAAGCTTAAATTTAATTCCATGTAATCATCAATGGCGAATGAAAATATTACAGTTTCAAATGAGTTTACTGTGTCAGCGTGCAATAAAGTTTGCTTTTTTTTATTAATTTAATCATTGTTTTGTTAAAGCGAAATCGAAGGAAAATGAATTAATTCAATTTTGCAAATATTAAAATTTTCTATATCAGCGAAATTACTGCATATTGAAGCAAGATAAATATCACGCACTTAAACGCGACTTATGACGTTCCTCGCTGCCTACACGAGAACGTTCACTCCGTGCAAATGTATTTTACTTTATTTGCACGCGGTTTAACTCTGAAGCAAAGTAAACGCCGAGGCCGTCGGAACGAAAATTCACTCCGCCGGCGCGCGATTCCCGCGGCGAGTATTCACCTCAAAATTAAGTTCCTCGCAATTCTTCCGCCGAAAATTCACCCCTCCAAAACTTTCCCGCAGCCTACTTCTTGCAAAATTAAGGAAATAACGGGCCGTTAAACTTTAAAAGCGGTAGTCGCTCTTTGTTTGAATTAATAACTTTAAGGTACTTTCGGGAATTCGTAAAATCCGTTATTAAAATTTAAGCGGCGTCGATATAAACTCGCGCGGCTTTTATTTCGAGCCGCGTTCTCTTCAAGTTTAATAGCTAATAAGGCCTCTCCGTCCCTCGTCGGCCTAAAAAAAATTCGATTTCTTTGAATTTCGACTTGTTAGGAGGCGGCAATCGATAATCCGAGTTTAGTCGGTCGTGTATTTTAAACTCTCCGGAGTTCTTTGTTTGAAAAACGACTAATCGCGGCTATAAATGTACAAAAGGGTGGAATTTAAATAAAGCAGTATAAGTCCGGCCTCTTCTAGTTAGCTTTAATTTATTGTGACGTGGTAAGCCAACGTTTCGGTCGTTCGTAAGTTACGATCCCCTTCGAGTCATAAATTGAGAAGCTATAAAAGCGTTCGGATAAAAATCACGGCTTAGTTAGTAAAAATAATTGAGGCGTTACATCGCGGGCCCCAGATATATTAGGTAAAATAAAAATGAATTTGGAGAACGAGCGAATTTCGTCTCTCATTTTTCCGAGGCTGAAGTAATCAAGCTGCAAAGAAGAAGAAGAGAGCTCGAATAAAATTTGCAATCGAGGTGCAGGGCGGCAGGCCGTACTGACCTCTCCCTTGGCTCCTTACATTTTCCTCGATTTTCGCAGTGCCACCTAAAAGAGCCGCAGCGATAAAGTGAACTCTGGCCGGAAATTTTTTCCCGGGCCGGGGGGTGGCTTTTATTTTTTAAAAAAAGGCCACAATTCACGCTCGAACACATGCAAAAACTCGCTAAAGTAGAAAGGAAGGGGGGGGGGAGGACCTTCGGCTCCGACGTGTTCCAGGGCAGCTTTTATCAGAAATTCCATCGACATCTCGGTGCATAATTCGCGCGTCCCTATTCGGGGGGCCGGTATATATAATACGCGAGGGAAAAGGGCGGCCGGCAGGAGTCCTAACTGATTCGGGCGGCGCATATAAATCTTCGGATTTATGCCTACGCACGTCGCGCGCTTTGCCCGCCGTCAGCTCCTTCCTACTTCGAGCTCGTAAATGCGTCGGTCAGCCGTTATGAGCGGTCGCAAACAATGCACACGCGCGCGCGCGACTACGTGCGCAGCGCGCTCAAATAGACGGACGCGCGCGCTGACACGTGACGCGCGAGCCTTCAGTGTCTTGCGAGAGAGAGAGAGCTAGGGAGGGAGCTTTGATCGAGTATGCGGCCTGCGTGGGCCTCGAGAAAAATGCACCGCTCGCGCACGCAAATGGGAGAACTTACAAGCGAGCGCCGGGCCGCGCGTAATCCTGATGGACGACGCGGAACTTGAGCCACGGAGACGCGGTGCGAATGGTGTCGTTGGGCTTTTGCTGGACTTCTTGACGACTTTCTTTCTGTTTAGGGTCAATTAAGTCGAATAAAAGAGAGGCGTTCGTAGCTTTCTCTCGCGTCCTGCGGGGATCAGTAGAGTGGGTTAAGTATGATCAGACGAAAATAAAATCTTTTCAAAATTCACAGCTCGTTTTCATCTCAATTTTTAACCATCGCATTTCTTATGAAGTGATTAGTATTGACTATTTCTCGATAAATCTTAAACATTTATTGTTATATTATAAATTTTCTAACAACCCGTTTCACAAAAATAAAATAGAACAAAACATGCGAGCGTTAAACACTCTGATATCCGTAAAAAAAAGAATCTAATCTAAAAAAAAAATCTTAATTTCCCTATAAATAGAGCTTTTCCCGTGCAGTGTGTGTAAGCAGCGACGCGCGCGGGCGGCATCTCCCAGCCTCTCGCACAAAGGGCCCGCGAAAATATCCATGCCGCTCGTCGCATCGCCACGTACGGACAAACTTGCAGCGAGAAAAATAAAAGCGCGCGCTCTTCGGCGACGGCGACAGTCAGGGGGGAGGGGGAGGGATGATAAAACGAGGAAAGAAGCTCGCCGCGCGGCGATATTATTTTCGCTTTTACGACGGCGGACGCGACGCTGCCGGAAATCTTATTAAAGGAAAGCTACGGGCGCGTAAAGGCCGCCGTCCGATTTTCCCGTATTGTTGCGCGCTGGAATATTTTTTTTTCTGTTTTTTTTGCCATTATGGAGCTGCACTGCGGCGGCGGCGGTGTTGAGGTCTTCCTGGCAAGATAAAAGGGGGAACAGGGGCGGAGGGACGCCTGAGCTATTGTTCGCCCGATTTGCGTGTCTGATGTGACCTGCTTTACGCTGATTAGGAAGATCGCCTTAGTAAAGTTCATTTATTACGAGCGCTTTCTTTTATTTCACCTGTTATCAAACGCTGCTTACGTAGTGATTTTTATTTATTGCTGCTGGATGGTATCAGGACTAGAAAATCAATTATTCATAATGTGCTTCAATATTTTTTGTGTTAGTTATAAAAAGACATAACTTTACTAATTTTGATAATTAATTTTGACATTGGAAAGTATTACGAATCTTTTTTCCCCGTGAAATTCATTTTGAAATATAAATTAGTATTAATATAATTATTTAGAAAATAAATATTTATGACGTAGTTTTTGAGTTTATTAAAATAAGCTATTTATATTAATAATTCATATTTAACCGCTGATTTAATTTCCGTCCATTCATTATCATCATTAATAAGTCTTTCTTTGCGGCCTTGGTATTACGATTTATCGGCTATTAATAAATGTTGGTAAAGGAATTTTTTCTTTATAAATCACAATCGCCCATTAAGTTAACGACGCTCATTTGAAATTGAAACACGCAACCTTAAAAAGATTACCCCCGCATACAAAAGCAGCATGATTATCAAACCCAGCTTTACAAATACTCGAGAGCGAGCAAAGTTTGATCGGCGCGGACCGACAAGGTGGCATAATTGAAAATCCACGCTCAAAACCTAATCCCCTGCGAAAGCAAAGCTCCGACCGCGAGCCGCTTCCCCGCGCACGCGCACGCGCGCGGCCGATCATCATTCGACAGTATCCAGCGAAATCCACACTCCCAAAGCCCTCTCCACAGCGATCAATTAAATGTTTTTCCAAGTAATAAAAGCCCCGCGCGCGGGAGCGCGGCCAAGTCGGCCGGGCGGCCGTCCTTTGCATCGGAAGTTAAGCCGATATCGACGTTCTTCTTCCCACCGCGCTGAAGGAGGTTTACGGCCGGCGGCGGGGGCTGGAAAAACCGGACGAGCAATTTGTCAGGATGGCTTCCTCTCTCTCTCTTTCTTTTTCCCACCCCCGGCGTCCGAGCGAAAGCGAGGCTGTAAAATCAGTGGATGTATTTTCACGCCGGGCCGCCGCTACTGCCCGTATAAAATTTACGAGTGCTTTTTAATCCACGTTACGTACGTGTAATGCGGCCCGGGTAATTTTGGATTTGACGAGTGCTTTGCGCGCCGAACGCGCTAACGAAGCGCGAAATCGGGGGGATTTATCGGCCGCGGGATGAAACTTTATTTAGGCCGCCGGCCTTTTTGGGCCGTTTCCGCGGTCGGATTTGCGCTTAATTGAAATTAAACGGCGAACGCGAAGCTTTTATTGCATGCGCGATCGGACGCGCATCGATTCGCTTAGCCTCGAGCGACGCCGAGCGAGCTCGAGTGCTCCGCGGCCTGCGCGCTTAAATTGTGCGCGAGCTTTTGAATATTTCGAGCGGTTTGTACGAATTTTGGCTCGTGGAGAATCGTTTTTTCATGGAATGCGAATAACTTCGGTGCCTGTAAATAGTGCTTCATTACTGTAGATTGACAACGGCAGTTGTTACATAGAAGATTCTACGATCACTTTCAATTTCAAAATCGTCCGACTTTAAAAAGAATAAATTTAAAGAAGCTTAAAGACTGCTTTAAAGAGCTCGTGGAGGAGAGTCGAACAAAGTTAAGTAAAGTTGTTGCCTCGAAATTAGAAGAAAAGCAACCCATTTTTTCATTACCCGCGTTGACTCTTTAGAAAAGGACAAACCAATTCGTTTGTGCAAAATTGTCTTTTATACGCCGAGCACAGCTACAATCACCGAGCGTTTAAAATCAAAATTCTCAAAAAAAACTTTAATTTGTCTTAAAAAAACAGTGCCATAAGCGCATTTAAAATGTTCTGAGTAATAGGAACAATTTTCACTCGAATAAGTAAGTAAATCCTTGGTTTACAAAAATAAAATCCAAAATTATTTAATCCTTCAAAGCAAAAAAAAAAAAAAAGATTAATTGCTCAAAATCACTTCCCCAATTAAAAAGTCTCAGACCTCGCTAATCGACGTCATGTTTAGTCAAAATAGAACCTCCGAAGGCCGGGCTCTTCAAAAGCAGCGCAAAAAAAGAGCGAAGCAGAAAGAGCTAACTCCGGCTTAAGCTCAAGCCAAAGCATCAATTAACATAGATCGACAATAGAAAAACAAAAAAGACGAGGGAATTCGACCTTCCTCGGTAAGGTGAATGGTGGCGCAGGAAGTGAAAAACTTCATCCAGTTATATTGTAATCGGGCGATGACGCCGTCGCCGTAACCTTCGGCCGCTCCGAGACGCAGAAAAGGGGGTCATCCGTACGGACGACGGTGCCGTAAGTGCCTGCTTAATTAGATTAGTCAGTGACCGGCGAGGCGAGTCATGTTTTGGAAGAGAGGAAAAAACGTTGTTTTTCTAATTGGATTTGCTTAAAGAGGAGAGGCTGATTGAATTTCCTCGAGCCGTTCCTTAATGGCTTTACAGTCTGGTGATGCGTGGCGCTTTTGCTTCCTGGTGTACCTTTTCTTTTTATCCTCGGCCGACGTTGGCATTAGAATTTTTACGACTTTTTGCAGTCGCTTTTATATCCCGATCGGGATTTCATTCGAATGAAAGAACCTTTTTAATTAGTCATTTCTAAATTTACTGTTTTCATTAGGTTAAAAATGTCGAGCTTTTTTTCCTTTAGTCTTTAGTTATTTTAGCCGTTTCAATCTTTGAAACAATGCCAACAAGAATTTCTTTTCGATTCTTTCATTACTAATTCTAAAAAAATCGTCACCATTCGTTTTTTCGCAATCGGTCAAGTATACAGCCTTGTTATATTTTAGTCTTGTTAGCTTAGTGAAAGGATGATGAGACGAAAGCAGCGATTAAAAACTCGCGGTTGTGGATTTGAGTTATGGCGATGACGAAACCTTCGTTCCCCTCGTTAACAAGCACAATTATTTCTAGTGTTTAGAATGATTACCGGTCCCTTAATGAGACCCGAAATTCTCGACAGAACTCGGATTTTTGGGACGTGATAAGATCCCTTTAATGATTGTGTGGAATTACACATATTTTCAGTAAGAGTTTATGCATTTCTGGCAATTTAACTCTCTGCATTTTCTCTATAGTATTGTATTTCCAACATAAAGATTCATAGAACAAGTTTTATTTTTGCCCAGAAGCAGTAAGAAAGGAAACTTCTATAGATTTTAAGAAGATGAATGAATGCTACGTGTTCAACTGTGTAAAGTTTTCTCGTAAATTTGAAGCCGCTATAGATTGCATGTTTACTAGAGCAACGCTTGAAACTTCCGATAGGATCTAAAATAAATTTTACTTAGAAATAATCATGGAGCCCAATTTAATCCTTCTATTAATTCGCTAAAAACAGAAATGAACGAATATTTCAAACAAATAGCAAATTAAGTGCAATCTGTCGAACGATTTTGCTGCTTCAGAACCTGTTGAAATAAAGAACTCGAGGGTAATAAATGAACGCTCTTGCGCTTACGTGCAGTTTCAGCGGCGGCGCCAAAAAAGACGCAGAACCGCGCCTCGCAGCATCCCGTTTCAACAAGAAAGTAATACCAGATTATGGCGTGCTCGTAAAAAAAGCAAAGATCACGGGAGTAATCCTCGCTTATAATATTTCATAAAGCAAGGCAAACTGTAACGAAGGGAGGCCGTAAAATCTGGCTATTTATTGAGGCTTCAAAACCGAGATGACCCATAAGAGGCGCAATAACGTAATTATCGGCGAAGCCCCTCGTCGGCCCGGGAGATATCCGAAAATATAACGACGCGCCGCGCGAGGCTCGCAAAGTTAATCGAGCAAAGTCAAAGGTTAGCCCGGAAGCTTTGGCAGCCGCGCGAACTGTTAGCAAAATTGCCAGCGGCGAACTTTCTGGCGGCTTAAACTTGAGCCGGGCCGCTTCTTGCGAGCGTATGTGCGGACCGCAAATTGCAACTGCGCGCCTGCGAGCTCTTCACCCCGTCGGAGCCGCGCGCCGCGAGAATTACCGAGCGAAACGAGTCCCCGATCGCGAGGCGGATTGATTAAGGCGAGCCGGCCGGAGTTATTTCGTGAATTCGGGCAGGACCGAGCCGCTCTCCGGCGTTCGCGCCAATTTCGGATTTGGTGTTTCCGGGAGCCGCTGTTGCTGCTGCTTGTGTTTATCGGATTTGTCGGCTCGCGGCGGCGCTGTTTGCTTTGTCGGACGATCGAAGCGTCGAGGATTTGCTTGAGAATCGTTTAGAGAACTCGGGAGGGACTCTTGTTTATATGTTTGCTGTTGGGAGTTTATTAGTGGATAATAGATTACGGTTTTTAATCTTTGAGGTAATCATTATAATTGCTTGTTAAAAACAATGCTTTTTGGGTTTTATTTAGTTTTAAAATTTATTTAAAGCGTATTGATAGAGCGTTTTCCTAAAAGTGCGGTTTTTTAATATTTTATTCTGTATTTTACAGAAATTGTCTCTTCTAAGGGCAGGAAAATGATTGATGCTTTAAAACGAAAGGGTGCGATTTTATCGAATCAAACGTTATTTTACCCGAGTTCAAAGAGGCAGTTGCTCCTATGTAAAATTAGATCCGAACTCGAAGTGAAAATTGATCCAATTTCGCGATTACTAGTCTGAATAGAGCTCAAATTTATGGCGCTGAATGCATATTAGACTCTTTCATTATTTCGTAAATCGTGAGAGATTTCGAAAAGTTTAAACAATTTCAGTAAATGTTACTATTACCAAGAAAATTTCTACGGCAAATTAGTTAAAATAGACTCTTCAGAGCGCAGAGAAAGTGAAGCTCGTTCAAGACAAGTATTTTTACCTTAAATAAATCCCTCTAAAATTCATTTCGAGAGCTCTGTGTACAAGCAACTTTGAACTTAAGATATTAAATTTCAATCTTGCAAACCGACGGAGCAATAGTTATTTAAAAATCCCAGGGAGAATCTCATCGCGAGCCGTTCATTTCCATTCGATCTCTCTCGGCAAATATCGCAGTGAAATCGAGCGAGCTGTAATTAACCCTCGATAGAAAAAGGCTTTCTCCTCTCCAACAAATCGACTTTCTTATTGGCTCTCTCGCTGATCTCCCTCTTCCCGGGAGGGCCGCCGCCTTCAATAACGCCAATTGCCGAATCAATAAGGCCTCGGGAACTACATTTTCGGTGGCGCCGGCGAATCGGGCTTGAGAAAAATGAGTTTCCCCGCGCAGCGCCGGGGAAAAGTCGCGCGCGTGAATTAAATGTCGTAAATGCAGTCCTTTTATTTTTCGGGGAAGTGAACATTTGAAGGTTCGTCGTAAAAGCGGGGAAATAGTGAAAAGGGGTTGTGGCGGGGAATAAAAAATTTTAGTATCGTTTTCTTTTTCTTTTTTTTTTTTAAATTTTTGCCGATGATCAAATTTCAGTTTTATATATCTCAACTGTAAAAAGAATAGGTTTTGCTGAAAAATTTTATACATAGACGACAATGTCTGCGTCCATAAAGTCGCGGTCCCTCGAGTGAATGGAGGAGGCTATTATTATCGTTTAGAGCTCGTAAAAACTTTCAAATACATAACAAGCTTGCATTCTTTAAGAAGGAGCGTAAACTTTTCTAACGCATTTTTCACTTTATTATTTTTTCACTTCCTAAAAGGCGAGTGGATTATTAATTTGTTTACATGACATATTAATATAAGGATAACTCGTAGTTTCGAAAGTCGAGGAACGAAGTTGAGCAAACTATTTTGCATAGAAGCAACGCTATAAAGAACTTTGGAAAATTCAAGTACTCGTCGAAGCGTAGCTGGAAATAAGAAAGATTGAATGATGTCAAACCGGTAAGACGATTTGCGCCAGAACCATTTCGCGCGTTCTTAAGCGGCGGGAGAAGTTAGAAAAAGTAAAGAATAAACTTTGCAAGATAACACGGACAGGAAATTTGTATATAAATGAGTGCAAGCGCGTGAAATCCGAGTCCGCTCGAATGCCTCGAATGTATAAATATAGTACTCGCATTTCATCTCGCAAAACTTTCGACCGCATTTTCCTCGGCTTTTTCCCCACTTATAATATGGGAGTCAAATTTTTTGAATTCATACTTCTAGTCATAATATTCACTTTGTGTGTTTATTTTAAAAAAGTGTATGCATGAACGAAAAATCTGCTCGTTATAATTCAAGCTATGTTATTCGGGATTCTCGGGAATTTTTCATAATATGCATTTTAACGTCTACGCAACAATGTTAAGCCATCGTCGTCTTCGTAAATTTCTTTATAAGAAATTTGCATTTAAATTTCTATGTTTATGGCTATTTATTAAAAAATTTGCATTATTAATATAATTATTACTCTCAAATATTTCACCTCCTAAGAGTCGAAATATATTTCTTTAAAGCATTAGCACTTTTCCAATGAGTCCTACACATCAGCGCGCCTCTTCTCCTTTAAAACATCTTTTAAATTCATTAAAACCAACCGCGAAAAGCAACGACCCGCTTCCCCGAAAAAGATCGCCAACAAGGAGACGAAAGTTACGCCCGCGGGGGCCAAAAAGCGAGCTCCCCAGCTTTGATCACAACCGAGCGCGCTCCGCCGCAAAACGGGCCGCCGCGCGCCGGGACAATTGCGCACAATGCGTATATGTTTAGGGTCGCTGCAGCGGCCGCGGCGCTCAAAAGCCAGCGCGATAAATCTCGACGGCCCAGGGGCGGAAGTGGCGAGCGCTCGCAGGCAGAGGACGACTTCGCTCGCGGAATTGGGTCACACGTTGCGCAAGGAGCGAGCGACGAGGAAGACGGACTACGCGGGCGACCCGCAGGAAATGGAATTTACGCGCGGCGGGGAGAGCGAGCGCCCGGCGAATTTCGGCGGCGGACGAGCGCGGAAGAATACGGGAATCGTTAAAAGGACAAGCTGGCGCGTTTTGCCTGCGATGCTGCGTAAACGCGAGCGTCTGCGCGCTGGGAGTGCCTTTGGCTGAAAGAATCGTAATGGGGTACAAATTCTGCTGAGAGTTACATTCTGGAGGAGGGAAACTTTCTAGACGATACATGAAAATGCTTTTTTACATTTTCTTTTACGGTAACGGGATGAGAAAACAGTTTCGTGAGATTTTATAACAAGGGCAGGATGACATTTTACAACATCGCAGCTTTACTAGATCAAATTCAATGTTTAAGAAATTAGCTATAAACTATTATGTTTTTACATACTATCCAGAGAAAACGCGAGATCCAGTTTTCCTCTCGGCGATAGAAGCGTATATTTTTAATTAAAATTTACGCTGCCCACTTTTTAGTGGCAAATCAATTTTCAACGAAATTTCCATCGAAATTCAGGCTAAATCTGGAAGCTTTTCTCCCTCGGCGCTCTCCTGTTTTTGTTCCATACGTTCGGCATAACATTTGCAGCAAAGCATAAAGCGATTATTTGGTAATATTGTTAGTACGTACATGCAGGAGGGGGGGGGGTCGCCCGGATACAACGAGGCGACGCTGAATGAAATTGCCTCGACGAGACGGTCGAGACCCGTTTCGAGGATTTATCGGTCCGCGTATGCAGCAGAATTTTGCAGCACGATGCATGTAAAAGTGTTTTCGGGGGAAGGGCTGCCTTTTTCCGCCGGCCTATTTTTAGCCCCGCGGTCGCTTTGTCGGGGCGATATTTTTTTAGGGATGGACAGAGAGTCGCGTTACGCTGAAATTTTGCCTCGCGCTCGCGTTTGAGTTCCGGGGGACGCCTCGCTCGTCGAGAAGGGTAAATAAATTTTAACGCTCCCCCGGCTGCGAGGCGAATATCGAGCTTCCCTATTTTCTCGATATCGTTTTTGGCCTGTTTTTTACAAGGTCTAATTAAATTGGCGGTTTGTTTGTTTTAAAATTTCAATTTTTCGGCGCAAATTACGTTTGGCTGCCTGCTTTAATGATCGACGTTTGGCTGTCGGTTTATACTTGAAATGCAGGGATCATTTTGCCGTCCATAATGCACTTTTATTTGTTAAATATTGTAGGCGATTTTGGAAAATTTCGCCAAACATTTACCAGGAAATATAAAAACTGTGTGAAGGAAAGAACGGAAGTATCGAGTAATTGTAGCTTTTCATCACTGGTAATGGCTATTTGCCGTTAATTTTACTGTAAAATGTAAAACGAATTTTCAACATTTCGCTTTTTATCAACGTTTACCCAAATGAGTTTTCTCTCCTTTTAATATTTTATTTTTTTTTATTTTTAACAAATACCAAATTAACGTGAATATTTCTTGGATACCAAACAATATAATACAAAATTCTATTTAATTATTTTTAAAAGTATAATGATATCCGTTCCAATCTAAAAGCAAACATGTCAAACAAGCCTGACGTTCCCTTCACCAGGATAAATACGTCAATCCCCTCAGAGATTCACTCTTCTTACCACTCGCTTCCTTTCCATCTCGCAGCTGTATTTCGCGATAAACCACAGAAGCAGAAAAGGGTTAACAAATATCCCAGCTGGTCTCTACATCCCCGAGCCAGCAAGGACAGCGTAAAAAATGTGCTCCGCGCTCGGCGTTAACCGAAGCACTTCGTACGAGCTGGCAGCGCGGCGCCGAGTTGAGACGGAGAGGAACTAACTTCCGGAGAGTAAAGTCTTCCGGCGCACCGCAGCCTCAAATCGCTACGGGATTGAGGGAAGACGAAACGCCTGTCTCACTCCGGACCGAATGCATTTCGCGCTCGCGTAAAGCAAGCCTATTTATTCGAATCGAGCGCCCGAAGTTCCGGCGCAGTTTCGCCCCTTTGTGCTTGCGTTGCGTACGCTGTTATTATTTCGCGAGGCGGTTGGGGGCTTGGATTGTAGCTTTAATTTTTTAAGCGCGGAGAAGTTCCCAGGGATGATGAAAGTTTAATGATGCAGTTAATTATGCAGCGTGATTTTAGAATTAATGTTTCAGAGGCACCGAAACTTGGCGGGATTTTGGGGCTAAGAGGAAAGAGTTAATTGTTGCAGCTTTGATTATTTAGGTAATTAGCGTTAGTTCTGGAAAAGATTCGTAATTATGTTGATAATTAAGCGTTCCGGTGACATTTTGAAACACAGTTGGAATTCATAAATTATAGCTGATAAGAGTATGATAAACTTTCATATAAACAAATAGTTTATAGGGTCAGGTAAATATAAGAAATCGAAACTATTATTGTTACACTTACGTACATTAGCAAATTGAAACATTAATCGTCAACTAACCTGGAACAGAAATAGAAAATTCCTTTAGGTACATAGTGAAATCCAAATTTTAAATATAAAGCTTGCAGAATCAATAATATTTATTTTTGAACGTAGCCAAACATTTTATCAGTTTTTCTGTTCTGGCGGTACAAGCGGAACTCGACTGGACTAACTTTTTTCTTTCAGTTTGTTGTATTTTGACACCTGTCTCGTAAAAATTTTGTTGCGTCCAAATATTTCTTTTTTTGTAAAAATAAAAAAATATACTTTGAGATACAGGAAGGATAAAGTTTTTTATTCGCCGGAAAAATGTTTAAATCTTTATGAGATATATATCAGAATAGGGCGAACTGCTAGAAAAAGTTTTAGTAACCAACAAAATTCATTTATTTAGGAAAAATATAAAAACGCTTTGCTGATTTAAAGCACATAGTCTACTCAAAAATATTCTGAAAATCTGTTACTTGACCGTTTATTAAGAATTATTTCTTAAAGTTTGAAAGCTGTTTTAAGAAAGTATTATTTATTACAATCTGTTTCCAGAATAAGGAATCTAAACCGTTTGGCTGAAAATTCTGAAAAAAACTTGCCACTCCTACCGCACCGATCACTAATAAATTCGTAGCAGTCATTCATCATCCCCTTTTCATCACTGCCCCCGGAAAAATCCCCGGCAGCAGCTCTGAAAGCAGCAGCCCACTGGCCGACATAGCATTTGAACTCTGCAAACCATAGCCGCCGGGAGCTCGCAGCTCATAACGGGCGAAATGAAGAGCGAGCTCGCGGGGCCGCGGCCGGAGATTAGTTCTCGCTCCGCGAGCGACGGCTGCGGCGGCGAATTCAATCAGCTCGCTTTGCAAATGAAATTAAAACGCGCGGTTTATCTCGTTAGGCCGGAGAGCGGCGCGCGTAGCAATAATAATTAAAATCGGCTGCGAACTCGATGATAAACAGGCCCGGCCGCGGCTTTTCGGCTTACGAGCAGACCGCCGCCTTGCTGCCGGGGATTACGACGAGATTAGCGACTTGTTACGAGAGAGATGGCCTGATGATGCTGATGGAGAGAGAGAGACGACTGGTGGATGGCGCTGATGGTTCTGCTGCTTTGATGGTCGACGGGGAGATAACTGGAGCTTTTTTCGGGGAATACCGCGGATTCCCGTTGCGCTGCGATTCTGAAAGATTGTTTTCGTTTGCCGAGGGCGACTGATGGATATGCGAAGCATTTTGCTTTGTGCGCGTTCTGATACAAAATGTTCGAGAATAGCTGCGTCTGAATAGCACACTTTAGCATTTCTACATTTTTACGTTATTTCATTGGGAGAAGTGAAACGGTTGTTGGTAAAAAGTTGCGAAAATGTTTTTGTTTGCGATGTTTCTTCTACTGTTTCGCTTAGAAAAGACGTTATGCATTCCAGGTAGTGTTAACTAATTAAAAAGTCAACTATTTTTCCTGCATTGTACTGATGTTCTCCAATGCTAAATAACGAATTCTTCGTGAGCTTTCCTTTGATCTTGTATACGAGACCTAGTTTCTCGGTTAATAACTGCTTAAAAGAAATCTTACGGATTAACGGTTTAATAACGTCGAATATTGCCGATTAAAGTACCATTATTAAAATAGAAAAGATGTTTAAAGAATATACAGATTTCAAAACGATACGAGATAATTAGCATCAAAAACGACTGTCTTTCCTAACTCGGTCATTATATCTTCTTAAATAACTTTTTCGTGGATAGATAAGAGCCGATATTGTTTCTAATCGATCCATTTCAAATATTTATAAATATTTTTACATTTAAAACTTCTATCAAGGATTAATTTACATCGTATCAGCTTCCTTTTACTTTGCTTACACCGCATTAATATCAATGTGCATTTATTTGTACCACCTGCGAGCATCCACCTTTCTCCCGGAGACATATATATAAAACATGCTCGCAAAAAAGGGATAAAATCTAATCCCGTTGCTCCTTCTTCATTAACAAGAATAACGCGGCCATAATCATAGCTCGGGGCAAAAAAAGCGAGTCCTCCGCTGCGTAATTAGATTGCGAGCAAGAATAATAAGCGCCGCGCGGCGGAAGCGTGTAATTCCCCCGCAATTTTTCAGCGTCGAACAATAAGCTCACTGACAGAGACAAGAAACTGCGAGATCCCCGTTCGGTCTCGTTCTGGGAGCAAAGGGCGCAGCGGCATCGATCGATTTAAACCCACGGTTAATAGCCGTCAACGGCAATTTTCATTTTTCCGCGTTTTCCGGGTCGTTTAACTAATTGGCCAGGAGCCGGCAGCGACTGATTCTCGCGGAGAACGAGTCGCGCGCGCCTTCTCGTGCTTTTTCCGAGAAGCCGACTCGATTGATTTTGCGCGACTGAATGTGGAGCTTTGTGCGGGGCTAACCAGTCAGCGCGCGAAATTTAATTGACGAGGCGCGCTGCTCTTTTGAGAGGGACATAAGAGCTTTTTCATGCAGCTTCGTTATTCCCGGCGCAGCGACACGGAAGTAGCGGCTTTTGAAGTTTCGCTTTTTCGAGGCGATGCTCTTTTTTAAGGGCGCGCAGCGATACAAACGCTATTATTGTTAGTACATCGTTGAGGAAGAAAAGAATTTGAATAACAATATGGAGGGGGAGGGGGGCAGAAGAATAAACTATGCAGCTTTAAAGGCGCGTACAGCGAACAATAAATGTGAGCAATAAATTGTTACAGGATAAAGTATTATGGGCCAGGAAATTCCAATGAATACAAGATTTCTGACCTGAAAAGGTAATCTTCGTGACTTATGCCTTTATTCAAAACGGGAAAATGTAAATTTAAAATCTGTCCAATATTTTCACATCTGACTTTCTCGGACTTCTTAGTGCTCGGAACAATTCTGATGTATGAGAGAAGATAAATACATCCTCCTTGCTGGCAATGAAGATAGACCCGAAATAAAGGGATATGTAAATCCCTTGAATACGATATTTAACTTGTGGATTTCATTAGCCGTTCGATACAAATTTGCTTGGAAAATTAAATGAACGAAGCGTATTAATGCGAAAGGCTGAAAGGGCAAAAAGGCTAAATATATTTGATCCCGTACTGAAATGCAAGGTACTTATGAAATGATTTGCTCGTTGGATGATATTGAGACTCGTACACAATTAATTATTTTACAATTTAGCCTGATCGACTTATAAAATCGATTATGGCTCCAATTCATTTCAAGGATATAGCAGCTGATATAGTACACTCAGAGAAAAATTACTAATATTTAACGAATATTGGTACATATTAGTAACTTTCCTAAAACTCTCTTTGCAATTTACCACTTAAATATACGTATATAGAATTCGGAATTTTCACAAAACCAAATGCGTTTCTACTCATATCTCACGACGTAGCGATAAATATCCAACCTAGCAAAAGCAGCAACCGGCAGATCTTTCGCGCCCACTTATCTGAAGCACCGCAGCACTCGCCGCAGCAATCGGCATTCAAGCAAAAAAAGCCCGCCTCCTCCCCCAATCCTTCCACCCGACCTCCGTCCTCCTCGACACCTCGCTTTCCTGAAATAATAAACTTCGAGAGGCTCGCGCAAACAAACGCCGCGGCCCGGCCGGTTCGACGCGACGACGCGGAAGCGGCGCACATATTGCGGCCGCGCGGTCGTAGGGCAAACCTCGCCCTCGGGGCGCGCCGTCCGGCAGCGTCAATAAGGCAAGCCTGGGCCCGGTGTGTTTGAACGCCGCGCGCGGCTTATTGTTGAAAATTTTCCGGCGCAAACACACGGGGAAATTGGCCATCGATACAATTTGCGATGTTGTCTGCTTTTTTTTTCGGCGGGGAAATGGCAGGGTGTTCGCGAGAGTAAAGGGCTGTGTGGGGCTTTGACTTTTAGGGGAGGTATTGGGACAGACTGCATTTCGATGAAGCTAAACAAGCAAATGTGTTTTTTCTTTCGGGTGTGAATTGCTTTGATTTTGTGTATTTTTTTGCTTTTATTGAAAAAATATTTTTGACAAATGCCTGTCGTAACCAATCGATGTTATAAAAATATTTTCGTCGTTTTATTCACCGGAACGTTTATAAACGTGCAATTCGTCGAAAGTTTTAATTCAAAACCAAGGTACACATCTAATTTCCTTTTCGCGAACACTCTGAAATTCAGCGTTAGTTTAGACTTTAGTTAACAAGTTGTTACTAACTTATCATCTTAGCCTCCCGCCACTAGCGACGAATACTAAGTAGATGACATATTAAATTCCCCAATTACGCTATTGAAATACCGGCGCGGCAAGTCGACAAACTCGTCGGCATTCCCGAATATCAAGCGTCAGTCCAAAACTGTCCACTTGCAGGGGGCATTCAGCTCCTCTGAGCACTCGCTTTGAATCCCGTCCCCGACATCGTTTCATTAATTGGCGTATCCCTCGGCAAAGCTACCGGTCGCCACTGCTACATGCATACTCGTTCTCCCCCTCGAACGCGCTCTTAACGGCGCCTGTGCCCGCTCTCCCTTTTGTGCGCGAATCTCCCAGCCGCATATATGTGCCATTCCGGTCAAACGGTCCGACTTTCCGCCTGAGAAAAGCGCCCCCCGACGACTGATGTAGAACCGATGCGCGCGGCGCGCGGAATAAATAATGGAGAGACGCTGCGAGCGAAGGACCGTCAAATGGCTAGCGCAGAAGGGAGGGGGGGGGCGTTAAGTGCAGGCAGCGCTTTTGATTTTTACGGCGATGGCGGAGCTTTCTGCGAAAGTGAATTTTCGTTTTTTATGGAAATTCGGAGTTGGCGATGCCGCCGCTAAATGTTCGAGAGACTTTTAGTGGGGGCTTAGGTATAGCGGAGCTGCGAAATTCGGAAAAGAGAAAATTTTAGATTTAATATGGATGATTGTAAGAGAAAATTAAGAGGTTCAAATTATTGGAAGGGATTTTTCTTATTTTTATTACAAGTAATTTTACGGGTATTTTTTATGAGTAGACTTTTTAATATTTAATCGAGCAATTTATGAGTTTCAGAGCTTTCAATAGATTTACTTTTTTATAAAAACGAATAATTTAAACTGTTTGCAACGATATTATTCATTTCACTGAATATGCAGAGATATGTAGACGGCATTTCATCTTTGATATACTAACAATTTATTCCGCATTTTATCAATAAATACGGAAAATCAACACACGTTCCCGTTTAAATATCTATTTGAGGAGTTTTATATGCTATGCTTTTGGAATTAAACGAAATAAATCGAGTGATTTTGAATTCGTACAAAAATTCAACAGTTTAAAACTCAACGGGATATTAAAAGAATTAAAACAATAGTTTACCCAGCAAGTATACGCAATTCTTCCAATATTTTCTGAATAGAAAAAGCTTTTCGAAAAATCCGTACTAACAAGGCTCAATCATTCTTTTTCCCATAAAGCTCTCCGTTACCGCCGAAACCGCGCTAAAAGAGCCCGCGCGCATTCTCTTTTAACAGCGACGAGTCCTCGACTCGGAAGCTCGCCTCAATTAAACGCGCGTCCGCCGAAACAATCGGCGCGCGCATTCCGGCGGCTACTGCCTGTCCTCTCCCGAGCATCGCGCGGTCGGCAATTACAGGCCCGCGGGAACGATAAAAACCGGCTCTCGGCTCACTGTTTGTCGATGCGCGTCGATTGCCAAGTTCCGAGCTCGCAAGAATCCGCGTAATTCCGGCGCCGCGAAGCTCGTCGATTAATTAATTGTTACGTCGGCGCGTTGCGGCTGAGGATTTTTTCCGGTTGGAGGAGGGCCTGGAATGAAGGGGATGGAGCCGAGGATTCGAGTGGATTAGTGCTCGAGTGCCGCGGTTCTTCATGGCGAGGGGTTTTTCAGGCTCTCGAGCGGGGTTACGAAAATAATTGAGGAGAGCGGACGTTCGGAGCGTGTTTTTGTGTTAGTGGAGTGTTGCTTTGTTGTTGATTGCGAAAAAAAACATTACTCTCGATCCCAACTTTGAGGATGGCTTTTATTCGATTTACTTTTCTCGGTACTGAGTTTTTTTTTCGCAAATCTGGTTAATAAAGTCGAGTTAATATTCATTTACATTTACTACTATTAGAGTTTCATATTATATGAAAATGGGATTTTATCGAAATGCAACCGCAGATATTAAAGCAAGACTTGTACACGGAGAGAATTTTCGCCGAAAAATTACCCCCCAAATCAGACTAATCGTAGGAGGATCGGATATTCTGGATAA
>JAWWEM010014090.1:0-23501 GCA_035582935.1 Ormyrus thymus | reverse complement strand
CCCCGGGGGGGGGGGGGGGGGCCCTCGAGCAGCTCGCGCCGGGAAGGAACTTTTTGAAGCGGCTGACTGTTTACGCGTCGACTGGGACTCTGCGTCGCGGAGCCAGATTTTGTTTTGTTTTAATTGAGCTACTAGTTCGGGGAGTGGAAATTTCGAACCGGAATGGTAATCTAATCTAGTGAAATACTTGCTAGTTTTCCACGGAGTTTGAGAAAAAAAATGACCTTTTTGCATTCTTGAATATTATATCATAGTTTAACCTCCAGAAGAAAGTTATACCTGCTGGATGATGAAAATCTTATTTGTTATGAACTAATATCGCGTAATAATCAATACCTTTCGAAAGTTATTCCAATTCTACTCGTGAAATGCCTCCTTAAAAGGACCAAAAGGGATCCTACTCAAAGAGCGATAAATCGCCGGGAATAGGAAAAAATGCCTCCCACATCGGCGCCTTTTCCTCTCGCGCTCCTTTTCGTCCAGCGCTTGATTTACAGCGGTCCCCCTTTGCGCGCTCGCACAATGACCGCGGACTTGATTAACGGCAGCTCGGCGGGCGCGAACGGCCGCTCAAAATCGAAATTAATAAAGGCGCGCTTAGAATTTACGATCGACGCCCAATTAAAGGGAACATTCGGCCGAACATCCGAGCGGCCGAGGACGGGGACATAAATCACGGCCCGCTTAAATTACGCTAATCCCGCTAATGGCCCGATCCGCTCGATCCCGTCGCGTTCCCTCTGCACGTTCGCCCTGCCGCGCGCCGCGGCCTCTCGCTCCTTACCTGCGCAACAGTGTATGTCTGGTTTCGTTTCCTCCGTCCGTCCGCCTGTCCGTGCGAGCCGGCGGGAATTTTTTGCGCGCGCGCGCGTCGCAGTTGCGAAAAACGAAAGCCCCCGCGAACGCAGCCACGTAAATAATCACCGCCGCTCGAGTAGATAACTTCGCCCGCGCTGGATAATTAACCCCGCTATCGTGCCGCCGCGCTTTTCTTTTGTTTTCTTTTCTGCCCGCGTGTTTCTTTTTCTTTTTTTCTTTTCGTTCGGAGCGTGATCGGCCTTTTGCCACCGAACGATTGCTGGCATTGATTTGACGCGGAATATTACAGGCCGCGGGGTTGGGTAATGGATATGTGCATTGTCTATTAAAATTAATGGCGGGTTGTGGAATTGTTTTTTTTGTTTTTTTTTTCCTAATGCAAATTATTGGAGAAAATAACGTACATTGTCCGAGAGGAATTGCAGGGTTTTGTGTAATGGTATATACTCGAGTCGTATTATACTTGAATTTTAGCACGTAAACTTTATAATTAGGTTTTAATGATTTCATCAATTTAAAAGTACACGTTTGCATGCAGCTTAATTAAGAGCTACCTCGCTGAATCGGAATAAAGTTGACCCGCGCCATTCGAGTCTCGCACCGCTGCGCAAAAAGACAATTCGCCGGTTTTTCGAAAAGAACAAGGCACAGGAGAGCTTTGCATTTTCACCGCACGCTCCCATTCATTCGAAAGACAATCCCGGCACTCGCCTAAAATCAGCTGCTTTCGCGGGCGCCTTGACTTTGTTGCGCGCGGCGAACAATCGGGCGTTCTCTCTCCTCGGGTCGGCAGTCCGGCTTTGGGATCTTAACGCCACGAAGCGCGCCGACGCCTCCGCGATCGCGCCGAGATCGCTATCCGCGGACGCTGCCTCGCCGGCGCAAAGTAATTGCATTTTATCGCCGCGGCCCGATCTCTCGCTTTTCTCCGCGAGGCTTTTCCTTTCGCGATGGATTCTCGATTTGCTCCTCGAGCGGACAGGCGCCGAGATTTTCAACGGGCGAATTTCTCTTTTTCAAGGGCGAAAAATGACCCGAGCGCCGCGCGGCTGTTCCGAAATGAGTTTTGCAAGTTTTCGATTAGAAATTCAACCTGGCGCGATGGATTTTGTAATCTCTTGTTTACTTTTAATTAACTGCGAGGATTATAGTTATGATTTAATCGCGAGCGTTGATTATGCGCATAGATTTCGCTCATCTTGAGATAAAGTTTAGTTTTACGATGCTTGTATAAACTGGCGCACCGAGTCAAGGAAATATTTTTCGTGCACTGAGAAAGTTCCGCAGCTGCGATATAAATTTTGCGTACCAAAGCACAGCTTTTCGAAATTTCTCGAAAGACGTGAAATCGACGAGATAAGGAACTTTCTATAAGAAATGTATACCCTTTAAATACGAATAGACATAGCAGGTGCCTCTCGATTTCGAACGGCCAGCTGGTGAATTATAAAATTTCGGTCGCCGCGGAAGTGTGATTTACGAGCGTTTCCGATGCAACACCTCTAAAATCCCAGAAACACGCTTCGATAACTCGGGACTCTCGAGTTCACAATTTCGCTCTGCCGATCCTTTCACAAAGTTCTTTCTTGCGCGCTTTACCGTGACAACGTATGACTTTACGCCCGGCTTTTGCCAGTACGGCGCACCGAGCGAATCTTCCGCTTACATTTACGTCCCGCTTGTTAACGCCACGTGAACATTCTTTTACAGCTCGAAAAGAGAAAACTGCTTTCGGATGGTTTTTCAGTAACGCCAAGTTTGCGAGCTTTAAAGTATCAAGGAGACGTTGAATAAATTATCTTTTTTTTTTTATTTTCTCAGAAGTAATAATATATTTATTTTTGCTCTACAAAGATGCACATTCTCCGATACGTCGAAGTAGGCAATTCCGTTAAAGACATACAGCTAAGTGCTGCCAAGTATTTAAAACGTTTTAAAAAAGATTGTTAAATTAAAAAGAAGCCATTAATATTTCTTTACATAACTTTCATGTTTCTCGCAGATAATTATCTACATATTTATCCACGCACTAGTTTCTCAAACCTGTACAGATCGAGTTTATAACAAGCCATACATTCATGCATAAAAGTAAATAGCTTTACGTTCGAAAGAATTGTTCCGAGCGACTAATCAGACCGCCAGGTCGTTCAAAATGCTCAGCAAAGCACTAATATTCCGGAGGTGCATATCGCGCGCCGATAATAAGCATCAATTTAGCCTCGTAAATCGCATTACCTTGGGCATGAATCAGCCTTTCAAAAATTGCAACAATGTTCAGTAATATCAATCGCGCCAGTGATTCCCACTTGTCAAACTCGAGCGCAAAACATTCAGCCTCGCGCGCCGGGAAATTTACTCCCGACAAGCCATTCCGGAGCTGTCGAGATAACTTTGCGCTGTATTAATTACCTCGCTTTATCGCAGCGCGCCTCCGACAGCTGAATGAAAATCGAGCCGTCGATGATCGATAATCGCGAGGCGCTGCGCGCCGAGAGGCTCGATCGCTCGAGGCGGCCCCGACGCCCGAAAGCCCGCGAGCTGTAAGTCTCGTTTCTTTCCTCCTTTTTCCCCGAGCAATTAATAAATTTACGACGGCGATAAACCCGGGAAATCACTCTGATTAAGAAAATAGCCGGGACGTTTTTATGTAACGCGCCTCCTTTCATTACGTGGAAGCGCCAAGCGGAAGCCGCTCGGGATAAACCAATTCATTAGGTGCAAAATGAGGATGAACGCTTCGGGCTTTCACCTCTCGCGGGCCCGTTCAATTTTCTCCGAGCGGCGCACGTGCCGCTGATTTACGGCCAACGCCGAAATTACTTCCCTCGCGTCCTGCATTCCCGCGGTTTTGTAAATAAGCCGCGCCGAGTCGGCAAAAACTTCGCTCCTCCGTTGCTTCGCGAGGAAGCGAGAAATTCACTTCCTCCGGCGCATGCTCGTGCGAACAGTTTTATTTGCGCCTTTTTTTCTCCTTTTTTCTTTCTTGGCAAGAGCGTGCAAATAAACGAGAATGAGCTCGAAATTCAAATTGCCGAGAGATTTCGATATGCACGAGCGAGATATTTAACAAATCTATTATTAACTCTCGTGGTTTCTAAATTCTGCGAGGAGATAACCAAGGCAGCTTTTACTTTTTTGAAAGGATAAACGAATTTGAGAAGGCTTCTTTAAGTAAGGAAGGTAGTGCATCTATCCTATCCGTTCCAAGTCTTACCGCAACCACTAGCATGCATGCAGTACCCACGCATAATGTAACGAATCCTATCTGGGGATTTTCCGGTCGTTTTTCAAACTTTCTCCTTCGACAAGAAATGCTTCCTTCGAAAAACCGACAACTCCCCGCGGGTCGTTAGCGGCGGAGTCCCCCCATTCGTCTTTGAACTTTGGCGCTCCGCTGTAAATTCCCCTCGGCTGACGTCACCGGCCCAATTCTTGCGCGATAAAGACCGCCGGCTCGAGAGGCGCGGATCGAGACGGGAATGGCTCGCGATCGCCGCGAAAAGCGCTGTTTACGGGCCGCTCGGCGAGCGCCGGCACTCTCCTCGGCGTCGGCCGCTCGGGAACAATGATCGAAATTGCAGGCTCGATCGGCGCTTGATTATACGCGCGTCGACGGGGCTCGCGGATAAAAGGCGCGGGAGCGATCGGCCGGTTATGTAAGGGCACCCGAGAGTCCAGGAATAATCTCGCGGTCGGAGCCCGTGGCGGGCGCGCGCGTGCGCACAAGCCGCCGCGGCGCTGATTAAGCGCGCAGGTGAACGCGAAAACGCGCAGCGGCCGAGCCGCCTGTCCGTGCGGATTTATATTTAATGCGGCAAAGATACGGGGGGATAGCGAAATCGAGCGCGTGGCTTTGCGCAGGAATTCAGGAACGGGACTCGCTCCGCGGGTTAGGCGAAGTCGGCGCGCTCGAGCGGTGATTTAAGACCTCTGATCTAGTTTTGAATTCTGGTTGAAAATGAATTTTCCCGGCGCGCTCCTCGACCGGGGGGGACTGATTAATGCAAAGGCAATTGCCACTTTAATGCTCGCTTATAATAATAGTAATAACGGAAATTTGCGCGTTCCCAAAGTTTTTCGCGCGCGCTCGCGTAAGAATTTTCGCCGATAACCTTTCTACGTTTATATAGCCGGCGAACGAGAGCGCCTAAATTTAAAAAACCAGTTTCCGCGCTGTCGCCGATAAAATAAAATTCACCGGCGGCACCGAAAGTGCAGTCACGTGCGACCCCCCCCCCCCCCCCACCCGAGCGAGAATTTATCGAAACGGCGTTTTGTCACCCCCGGAGGAGAGCGCGATACGTGGATCGAGGCGCGTATTCCCCGTTGCGCAATGCGCGACTGCCCGCGCGCATTAATAAGACGCGGCGCGCCGGCCGGAATAAATTCTGCGGCATTGTGCGTGTACCCTCGATGGAAATCGGATCGTTATGCGTCCGGCGAGTGCATAATTCCCAAGCATATACCCGGCTCGGGAGAGAGATCGCTGAGTTAGATATGCAACAATGCGCGTTAATAGACACGTTGGAAAAACGAATAGCCGACGCAACGATGCGCCGGCCGATAAAAGTTCGCCGGGAGATCGCATGTAATCCCTTCGCGCGTATATACGGATTTGTAACGTTCGACGCGGAAGTGCAGCGTAAAAGTTAGCCTAGAATATATATGTGTATATATATATATATATATCAATATATATATATAGATCTCGTAAAATCTAATTATTCGCCAGCGGTGCTCGTGAAAAAAATGCCGCAATTTTTCGCGCTTTCGATATGTATATACATATTATATACCTGCGCAGGCAGCGAGGATTTTTCGATGGAAATCGAAGTTAATTGTACGCTCGGACTGTTGCGTGTTCTTATTTATGTGTAATATGTCTGGAAAGGTATTAATCAGCTTCGATAGTCGGATTGGCTTTTGCAGAGACGCGCGGTAATTGTTTCGGCTGCGGTTCTCGGGCCGCTTTTAAATTCCGTTAAGTAATCGTGTGTGCTTTGAGCGGGGTTATTGTGCGTCTGCGCATTAGGAGCGAGATAAGTCGAGCGGTAATTTGCGTGGCTAAACGCGTGGCCACCTTTCACATTAACGCCTGAATTATCGAGGAAATCGCGCTGGCCAAAGTGTCGATTACCGAGATTCGTTTGAGCAAAATTAGAGCAGCGCGATAATACTTAATTTTAATCGATTCACAAGCGCGTAATTGATCACACGATCGGTTTTTAAATATTTCAAGAACGCGGCTGCAGATAAATTTGAATATTATTAAAATGACTTTTTTATGCGATTCTTCCGTTCGAGCTAATTTCTAAAGATTAATCAAGCATTTTTAAGCCTAATATTTAATTGAAAGATGTAATATTATAGAAAGTTTACAGATTAACAGATACGATTAAATTTTTTCAAAACTACACACTATCGCCGGTACGATCTCTTCTGACTCATTCTATTAAAGTTCAGACGCAACATTTAGAAAAATAATTGAAACGAAAAGAGAAACCCGAAAAAGCAAAAGAAACTTTACCTCGCAGCGGACAAGCCGCAATTTCCCCCCAAAATCAACGCACCGACAGAAGCAAAGGCACGGAGCCTCGAGACCCTGCACGAGTATCAGAGCGACGGTACACATCTCCGGGGGGGTCACGCTGCTCGCACATCTGTGCCGGCTACGTCCTGGCTCGGCCGCTCGCGGACGGAATATCTCGCGATACATCTCCCGAGCTTATCGGGAAAAAAACGGACCCAAGGCGACGGGGACGCCGACGTGCGATCGCGACAATTAGCATCGCGCGCCCGCAACAATCCCGCAGCAGCGACGAACTTGACACGATTGACCAGTCGGCCTTTGAGACGCGCGCTCGAGTAGCTCCGGGCAGGGAGGGTTGGGGGGAGGGGGGCGACGTGTAATCACGCCGATTTCCTCTCTCGAGAAAACGGCCCGCGTCGGGCTAAACGGCCGGGCGTATAACAATTACCCGCGGCCGATCGTGATTTGCCTTCGCGGGGAAGGTGCTCGTTAAAGCCAGCCGTCGTAACGAGATCGACCTTCCATAAAGCTGGGAGATCTAAGACCTCCCTCCCCCACCGGCAGCAGCCTCGATCGATTACACGTTGCTGCACCGGTCGCGGCGCACAAAGAAAGCCGATCCCACGCGACGATCGATCGCGCGGCGGCGCCGAAAAATCGGCGCTCGGATACTCTTTGCACCTTCCCCCCCCCCCCCCCCGGCTTGCGCCACTGCGAGCGCGCGCGCCCGTACGAGCGCTCGATTTTCCTTTTTGCTCGCGCTCGTTGCCCAACCGCGATCGAAATTAATGTGCGCGCGGCGGAGAGCGGAGAGCGGATTACTTTCAGCCGCGGTCGAGCAAAAACCGGCGGGATTCGCGGTTTGTAGCATTGTCCTCGCATTACGTAAAGCCCGCAAGAACTTGGTACGCGGGGGTGCCCTTTTTACGCGTAAGGGATTTTGAAACTCGCGCGCATGCGTACCGAGTGGAGGTGCCCCGATACGTGCGTTCACGGTTCACTTGTACGCGCGGAGTGCGTCGGCGGCTTGAAAAAACAGACGTAATCACCTTCTTTCTTTTTCAACGCGTAACGGACAATGCATCGACGCGTTGCACAAAGATACGTACGTACGAGTCCGACTAGTTACATACGCGCCGAGCCACACGTTTACACAAGATGCGGCCTTTCCCCAGAGGCTTAAAATCAAACGATCAAGTAGCGCAACGATACCCTTGCGTCAGCTCGCGCGCGTCAGAATCGCCAGCGGGCGCGACGCCGGTCCCCCGGATTCTGCGCGAGCGGAGGCGCGCTTCCGGGTTGCCCAATTCGATACGAAGCGGGCTCGTCTCCGACGCGGCTGCCGCAGCGAGCCGTAAAGTGACGCGAGGCGTTGTGCAAGCGCGACGCTTTCCTCGGATTTACGGTCCGCGCCGGACGTCGGACGGCGGGCGGAGATGTCGAGGCCCGGGGTCCGGGGCCGAGTTTTACGCGGCGCGGATTTTGGCGGTCTTGGCTAATGCCCGAAGTCCGGGTGGGCTGCGAATGAGGAGAGCCCGAGAGGATGTTGCGTGTATTAAAATGTCGAGGTTGACAGTGTTTCAAGTCCAAATCGGGGATATTTTGAAAGTTTATCTTGACTTATTGAAATGCGTGAAAATTTGACGTTTTATGACACAAGCTCAGCTGCTTCGCATTTTTCAAACGAAATCGTTAAAAATATTTTTGCCCAGAATAAATCGACTTTTACTTCTCGAAGTGAAACTCCTCGCTGAATATTTACCGGCAGTGCTGCAACTCGTCAATTAAATCCCTGTCCAAGGTCAACAAACATTCCTCAAATCCTGCGATAATCAGTCGCAACCTCCATTTCCATCCCACGTCAGTCCCTCCGACGCGACGAATCGTAAATTAATCCTTTCCGTACCCCGAGCAACCGCCGCCTGCAAAGCGAACGCGCAACTTTTTCACGTGGAAGCTTTTAAGAGGCTCGCTCTGATTCGTGCGCCGATAAAAGATCGTTGCCACCTGCAATCGCGCGCGCTAAACGCGATGATTGTAGATTTACATCCCATTTACTCCGGCGTCATTCGGCGGGAACGAACTCCCGACGTCGGCGGCGTCTCGGGCCATTAATTATCACTTGATTCCGGCCGAGTAGCCGCAGCTGTTCTTCCGCCTCGATCTCGCGCTAATTGCCCGGCGGCGGTTGTGTAATCGCTCGAGATCCCGATTTCTTTTATCAATGAAGATAAATAATCCCATTGTGTCGGGGCGCCTCTTTTGTCGCTCGCGACCGCCCTGGGATTTAATAAACTCTTGCTTTGAGTGCACCGAGGCGGAGAAAATCCGCGCGGCTGAATTTCACTTATTCAAATGTCAATATTAATCTGAAGCGCGATATTTTACGTTTTTATATGCTCTCGGGGAGTATTATTCATAAAGTCGTAAAAGTTTTTACGTCGCTGAAAAATACGACGATCGGCGCGCTGACAAATTTATGTGTTAATTTCTTTATGTTAATGCTTAAATTACGTCGTGGAGTATCTGGCATTCATCTAATAGGGGGATAAGTGCATTTTTATCCCATTTTACTCGAGCGTCTTTATTGCACTGAAAAGCTAAATTCAATACGGCACTTTAAACATTTACTGTATTTTCAAAATACTTTTTTCCTTTTGCGCAATAAATTTTGATCGCTCGTTTTATTTACGTTCAGATGTATATTTCTCGTCGATAATTAACCAGCTAAATAAATACAAGACGTCAAACGCGAAAATTTCGATCGTCACCGATCGCGTAGGAACATAAATCGTTATTTGTCCCATTATTTCGTCTGTTGCGTATCAGCACATTTCCATTTCCAATTACAATCCGTACTTATACCTGTCGATTCTGCTTTCCTCGTTCTTTCCCGCTTTATTATCCCCACACGCGGCCGTAAAACCGCGGCAAAAATCGCGTAAAACGACCAAAAAAGCTTCGCCAACTCAAACAAGCGACTGTTTTCAATCGACGCCAACGGCCGTAAAAATGCGCAAAAAGCTTAAAGCCGCCGGTAAACGCCTTCGCGGCCGGGCAAGAAGTCAGCGTCAACGAGACGTGTCGGACTCCTTGAAAATCCGACCGATCGGTCCGAGTCGCGGCGCGCTCCGCTCGCGGTCAATTAACCGCGAGATTCATCCGCGCGCTGAGCCGCTCGCTTTTTTTCCCCTTGCGAAATTTTCAGCGGACCTTCGCGCTCGAGCGTCGCTCACTTTTATCGATAGCGCCGCGCTGCTCTTGAGAAAAATAGGAGCCACGCGGAGAGAGAGAGAGAAGCCTTTTTAATTACGCGAATCAGCGCTAATTCGAAATAATTGTACGAGATCATATCGCGCACCGACGGCCGCGGCTTTTCTCTTTAGTGGCTTTAATTAATTCATTAATTCGAGCCTTGATTTTTTTACGCGGCCTCGTTTTATGGTCAGCGCGTTATTGGAGTTCGAATGCTGTTCCTCAAAAAGAAAAAAAAGAGCACCTAGAGCCACAGTGAAATTTCTGTTTATTTATTGGAGTGCTAAACGAAGCTTTTAAGGCTTATTTATATTTACAGCGCGCCGGATTGTAAAGATAAATTTTTGAGTAATTAAGAAATGCGGGACGATCGTGTTTTGCGATAATTTATGGGTCATGCATGATTCAACCCGCTAATAGAGAAATTCCTGCCGGTGCCTCGAAAAGTTTCTTTATACTCCGCGCGGCGGCACTTTTTCCTTTCGAAAAATTAGATCCGAAGCGCGATGAAATTACGCAAATCCGAGATTCCATTAGCGCGCGAAAAAATTGCGCGGCTTTTTTCCCGCCCGCCGAGACGCGCGGAGAAATCGTTATTCAATTACGCGCATAACGTATTAATAATTCAAAGCTACTACGGGCGCACGATTCATTTATTATTTTAATAAGCGCACTCGACATATGATTAGCGTGCCTCCGAGCGCAAACAAGCAGTAAACGTCACGAGCGAACCTAAAAATTCGCCCCATTACCTTTACTATCGCGCTAATTTATTCTCCGCTCCGCGAGCTGGAATTCTCGCGAGCAAAGCGACTCGCGAAATCCAAGGCAGGAGCAGACGTATAATATATCCTAATAAGATGTCCGCCGGCGCGCGGGACAAAAGAACCAGGCTAAGCAGCCCATTGGCATCGGTCATCGGGTTTCTCCTCGTGAAAGTGCATATTCTCCCCGGCGGTGCAATAAGACTGTCAGGCTAATTTCTCCCCGCGGCTGGACGAGAGGAAGGACTAACCGCGGACTTGTTGCTCTTTGCAGTTGGCCCTGTTCGCGAGCATCCTGGCCCTGGCGGTGAGCCTTGCGCACGCGCAGAACTACGCCCAGCTGTTCGCCGGCTTCGGACCCTACGTCCCCGTGAGGCAGGCCGCCAGCATGAGGGACCCGAGGTCCAACACCGGTAAGTACCGCCGCGACGAGCTCCGGAGCAACGTCCGGCCGCCGCAATTGGCGCGGGATTTAAGTATAGCTCGCTGAGCTTTTCGCATTGGGCAACGCGTCGGGGCCGCGCGAAAAGCGAGGCGGCTGGTTTCGGGGGCAAAAAATCGCTAATTCCACGGTGCGACGCGACGAATTTCCAGTCGGGCCTGAAATATACTTCCGGCGCTCGGGAGCGGCAGGCGGGACAAACGCGCGCTGGGAACGCTCTTGCGACACGCTCGATTTGCCGGTCCTGTGTTTTTTGTCGAATTAATTGCGCTATGAACGGTGGTTAAGCTGTGCTTCGATAAGGATATTGATGTAGATGCAATTAATTTAAACGCGGATAACCGCGGACAGTGGTAGAAAAAAAAAAACACACGCGCGCGGCAATCGAGCGCGCAGAAAAGAAAAACGCCGAGCCGAAAAAATTTGTTTCGAATTCGCGCTCCAGTAATGATGGCTAACAAGTTACAGGTGGAAATACGATAATGATTTACACGCTTTTTAAACCGCTTTATTGGGCTTACACCTCCGTTTACGTAATGGCTTTTTCAGTTAGAAAAAGGAGAACACACTTTCCATTTATAAATTTGCATCGCGTGCGTGCAGCCGGTATAGACGCAAAGAAAAAGAGAAAGAAAAAAAACAAAAAAAGAAAAAAAAACCGACTAACGACCTTTTCAGCCGCGACGCCCGATCTCTCGTCGCGTAACGTCGCTAATGCGCTCGGAGAGGCGACCTACGCCTTCTCTCGCCGGTCCTCCCCCAGCCGCGGAGCGCTTATGAAACGGGCGTCGCGGCCCCGGCGTGCGTCTTGCCCTCGACGCGCCGCCGCATTGTCCGCTTCTGCGGCGTCGCTCGCGATTTTCCACCTCTCTCGCGTAAGCGGCTCGCGCGCACCATTCAGCCGTCGGAGGACGAAGAGAAAAAATAGGGCAGGACGCGCGCGCGCGAGAATTTCTCAAGCGACGACGAGGCGGCCGCCTCTCTTTGTTCCCTCCTCGCGGCCGCGGCGAGGAGAAAGTCATAAGTCGGCGGCTTTTTGCGAATACCCTCGGCCGCCGAGCTGAGAAAGCGGAAGCGCGGGCCTTTCGCGTGTACGCTCGATCGAGCTCGAATGGAGGATTGATTCGCTTAATTAGCTCGGTGAGGTTGCACAATCGTTAACCTTCGCCGTTTGCATGCGAATTTAGCGCTGGAGAATAGGCGCTTGCCGGATATATCTCCGCGCTGGATGCGGCTGGGAGATACGCGCCGACTCGGTGCAATTCATCGTCCTACCTCGCCTCTTTATTGCGCCTTGTAATTGTTCGCTTTCGCAAGCGTTTTCGAGTCACATCAATGCCGACGCGCTCCTTCCCCCCTTTTTCTTTTTCGCGTATCAAGGGACATTTAGATTTTTCTCAACCTCGCGGCTTATCGGCGAGCTCGATCGCGCGAAACCTGTTCCACGTACGTATTATGAAATTTCGAACGATTCGAAAAAAGAAAGAAATAAAAAACGAAAGCGCAACTCGATCTAGTTTCTCGCGCCGAAAAACGAAAAACACTTGCGCCCCTTCCGTCCCCGCGAACTAATGCGCAAGAGGGAAAAAAGAAAAAAGCGGCTCAACGAGACCTGATTCAAGCCCGATCTCATTGTCGCGCGAGCGATCGGATTCTGAAAGCTCCCGAGCGGCCGCGTGATCGATGGGCGATATCGACCCTGGGACACGCGATCGCAGGTCGTATCGCGAGGGGGGAGGGGGGAGGAGGCAGCGACCGTGAAGGTCGCGCGCGGATTTCGAGCGAAATTCCGCGGCGACCGGGGAGCTGGACGAACGGTTGCGAAACGCCGCGAGCGAGAGATCATCCGCGCAGATTTGCGGCACGCACTGGAGACCTTGGCTGGCAGCTGGCCGCCGATCGATACGCTTGATCCGAGCCGGCATTGTTTCTTGCGCCGTTAATTGGAGCTCCGCGCAACGCCTCGTCCGCGGCGGCGGCTTTACGAGCTATTTAGTAAAAGCGCGGTAAAAGCGTCCGCAGCCGGAGTTTAGAAATTCAGCGGACGGCGCGCTGCTCATCGGCGTTAGTGTCGTTTTTATTGGGCTTTTAATGAGGCTCGGGCAGTAAAGGTGTTGAAAACGTCATTTTCGAATTCGAAACGTGGCAGTAATTCGCAGGATGTGGGCAGAGTTTATTACGTCGCGGGGAATACCGTAAAATTTGATAGTAAATCTTTAGTGCGCTCAATTAATTTCGGTGCGCGAGAGGCGCTTTGCGTCATTATTAGCGGAGAAGATAGTAAAAGATAACGAATATTAGTTAACGCCAACTTTATAAATAAATAAATTACGCTTGCCGAGTAATTATTGCTTTTATTATTTGCTTCTAATGGGACTATTCAATGTTGATTGTTTTACATTTTAGTAAAATACTACTTTGCCTAATGAACCGTATAATTAATACGCGGCTTGGATCTCCGCAGTAATTACAATTATTAATCGCCGCGAAATGTAATATATTTTGCGGAAATCTTAATTTAATCACTTCTCGTACGCAAATACATACGATTTCGAAATGTTTTCAATTGGAAAGTCGCGTAGCTTATTCAACTGCTCCCTTATACACTTTTTAGCCAATTATAAAACTACCGTTGTATTTCTAATGCGCCTCGTGTGCCATAATATATTGCATGACTTTTTCAGAGATCGCTTTTAACAGACGATAATTCATTTCTTATCGCGCCTCGAAACACAACCGTCCATTTCACTTTTATGCACACAAACGTTACGTGGCGCGCATAATGAACGTACTTCGGGCCGAAGCCCCTCCCCCGTTCCCGCCGCCGAGCGGCGTACAGCCGGGCGAAAAACAGTCCCGCCAAGTTCTAATCGTTCGCCGATCGGAGCGACAATAATTCGGCCCTCTCCCCGCCGATAACGCCCGACAGCCGCTAATTGCGCGCGGTGTAAATTCTGCCCATGCGCGCGTCCTTGCGGGGCGCAGCCACGGCTGGCGGACTTTCGAGGCGGACTCCGCGACGCCTCGACTCGCGATTTCGGAAGATTTAACGCGCGCGTTCTCGGCGGCGGACGCGGACGGTTTGTTAATTATGGTCTCGTTGGCGCGTGAAGGATCGTGCTATCGCCTTTGGGGCTCGCGGCGCCGCGGGAACGAGCTGTCGGGAAATCAGAAAATTACCGCGCAGATCGACCTGCAGATCTTGAATATTCATCTTTTGTACTTTCGTTGCTGCCTCGCAACTCTTAAAATTAACCAATCTTAACGCTCGCGAGACTCCGATGATTGTAGCACAAAGCGTTATCGTTCAGTTCATCCTTAATAGCGGCGCGTAAAAGTTTACTATCTAAATCCGACGCGATCGGAGCGAAACCTGCCTTGCTCAAAAATTAAGAATCAATTAGACAAGATGAGCAAAGTCAACGGGATAATTAACGGCGAAACTTTCGTTGCAGGTCCAGTGCTGTTCCCCCCCGGCCCGCCCGGCAACCCCGCTGACACGAGCGGCGTGATCGTCGGCGCCAGCGGCTACGGATTCGTGCCACCCAACGCAGGTAAACCTCTCGGACCGTCGTGAATGTTCCTCCTGTGGAGAGAAAAAAAAAAAAACAGTCGCCGGATCCTTGTATAGTGTTCATTAGATGTATAATGCTTTATTTGTGAGGAGGAAACACACTGCAAAAGACGAGCCCCAGCGTTACTTGGTGGTGGCTTGGCCAAAAAAAAAAAAAAAAAGAAGAAGAAGAAGTCTCCTTATGTAAATAAACCTAATTCCCTGTTGTGGAGAAATGCTTCCAGCTGTAGATAAATATAGCCGAGGACGAGCTTATGTATGTACATAATTGTGATTGCTCGTCGAATGTGATCTTGCCTGAACCTTAAACCCTTTCCCACATAACTATATATTTACTAATGCAATGAATAAAAGCTATTTATGTCTTACGTTTATGAGCATGTCACTCTTTGATTACCTGATGTTTTGGGGGTTTTGGGTAACATCAACAACACAGGAAATAAAGAAAACACTAATATAATTATTGTGATGGGTATATAAAATTTGGTGTTGTAAATATTTAGAGGATGGTGTGTATGTAAAGGTAGTTTTAAGAACTAAAGACGCATTTTGAGCAGACATTTAAATTGGCAGTACACTGATGCGAATAATCGAGCAAAATTCTAAATCATATCTGATCTGATTACTCAATTACGATATGGCGATTAAATTAAGTTAATCATTGTCATTTTTATCATTTATCGTCGATTTAATCTCTTTAGAATTCGATCGCAAGTACCATACTACAAGTTTATTCTCGTTCAAGAAATGCATGAATTCCCGTTAACCTTAACATCGGCAATACATCACCTAGGATCGTTACATTTATGAAGTAATACACAGCCGTCGACACCGGCAATCTGTTACTCGGCTAAGCAAAAGTCAACCTGCCAATTTTGAATATCTGCTCGGGAAGTAACGAGTGCGACCTCGTACAAGCACGACATATCCGCACTGCAGAAAGCTCCCCAAAGTCCAGCCAATCTTGGATCTAGATCCTGTCCCCAGCGCCGAGTCTGCATATCTCAGATCGAGCCCGGATAAGATAAGTTCGGCAATCCGCGCATGTAATACTCCGCGGAGGTTTCTCGCCGTGTGCTCTCTTATCGCTCGCAGATCGACAGTCGAACTGCGCGTGCGCGCGCGGCACTTTCTCCTATTGCATCGCGCGCAGAATGCTGGGCGTACGTTGTACTTGCACGGGAGAGCGACGACTTGCGCATGCAAGACGCACGCCGGCAGGTACACGTGTTAAGCAGGCGGCAGAACGTTCGAAAGAGAAGCCTTCCGTCAGTCGCAGTTGACAAAAGAATTTCGCCGCCGGAGTTGCGAGGCCTGACGGGGTAATTGCCGGTGTAGCGTAATTCTTACACTCCGAGCCGCATCCAGCGAGGCTCCCCTCTTGCAGGCCGACGATGGGTGCACGTGTCTGCGGCAGAGATCGTAGATTTAGAGACGAAACATTTGGGTACGTTTTCGCCGCGTTGTCTAATTCCCACAATAGATGCTTCGCACTGCAGCTCAAGGGAATTCGTATTTTTGCAATTGTTACAAATTGCGCTTTGTGATCCTGTCGGATGATAATCCACGAGTAAGAGTTCACGTTTCAAAGTGAAAGTCAGAATTGGTAGTATTCAATTTTGTATATTATAAACGGTCTTTCGAATCTTATCGAGACTTTCGGCGCTACCGAACAGTTTTGTAAATTGATGATGATTACGATCCGTAATTTAAAAAAAAAAAAAGGCGCTGCCGAAAACAGCTTTCATTCCAAGATTCTTCGAAAAGCACAATTGAATAAAAATTGATCCTTTTTCCCACACTTTCCTTTTACGTAAAGAGGTAAAATGACAGCAGACCTCGAAAAGGCTTTTCTTTCCATCGTTGCAGTGCAAATTCGTCTTTGGAAATGCATGCTAATACGTACCTTTACTTTTACCGCTGTTTAAAAGCCAATGATAAGTTTAACAACGAGGAAGCTATTATTAACCAGCATGTGTGCATGCGGATATAAGTTATTGGTACACGTAAATCGCTAACTAACCACTAATCCGTTCTTGTCCTCGTGCGGCAGAACCTGAACCTGTAATGCGGAGGTCACGGCTGCTTTTTAATTCCGCGGCCGTAAAAACGAAATCCAATGAGGAAGTAGTTGACTATCTAAAAAGCCATTGAGAAAAATTCTGCAAAACCAAGCTCTCGTTCTCCTGCGAGCCATAAATACTCGGCTATCTGATCGGACGAGCAGGCCGCTTGATACTTTAATTCGGATATTTATGCGAGTAAACGCGCACTGCCCTCTCGGAACAAAGAGCAATACAGAGGTGGAAAGGGGGAGCAGGCGCGCTTTCATCCGGCATTTCCCTACGCCGCGATCCGGCTAGGATTTATTTCCTCTAATCAATCACTCATAATGATCAGCCTCGCCCGGACGGCGGCCTCTCTTTATCTCGGCGCAGCATCGCCGGCTGCAGCGCTTCCCCGGGGTGAAAGTAAACGGGAGCCGAGAGGAGCGGCGGCCCCACTCTTCCGCTCCGCCGCTCTCACAATCGGGGAACTCGCTTGAGCTCTTAACCTTCCGCGAGCCAAGTGCGTACGTGCATCGTGTGTCACGTAACGACCCGCGGCCTGTTACGAGGTCGGCCGGCGCAGATGCAAGGCAAGGTCGGAGGAAGGAGATCACTCGCTTCCGGCCGGCCGAGAAGGAGCAACGATCTTCCTAGTTCAAGTTCGAGCGCGCCCCGGAGGGGACTCTCTCGGGGGATAATTGTTATTTTTGCCGGCGGCGACGGGCGGTCAACGCTCCGGCTCGCTCTCTGTCACCGCTGCTTAGTTCAGCGCTGACGCTCGCCGTTCGGCGGGTAATTTTCTCTTCTTGCCTCGGAGAGCTGCGCGCTTTGCGCTTGTCATTTCGCGCGAGTTGAATGGATTTTTTACGAGGTCAATTATCATAAATCACTTTTAACGCAGTAATTTAAAAGCCATTTATTTAAAAGTCCTTTTAATGATTGGATGTCTCGATAATGGCAGGAGGCATTAAACGTATTGTGCTGCGCGTAATAAAATCTAATTATCGTTTTTACAGGGATTATCTTCGCCCAATTCTCGTTGTGTTTTTGAACGCCAAGTTTTATTTTAATCTAGTTAAAAAGTTTAAAATCAAAATTTTCCGCTCTACTTTTGCCTCGTTATGAGTCATTGCTAACAACTGCTGGTCCTGCGTAAATAAACCTGCCAATGTTGTTTTATGTCTTTATACGTACTCTAATTGTTCGTACGTTAAGTACCACAAGCTTTCATAAATCAAAGGACCGATTAACTGCAACGGTATTAAAAACAATGTTTGTAGGTTTAATAATATTTCCGAAAAGAAATTATATGAAATTTTTAACGAATCAAGACGTTTTTACGTTTCTCCCGCAAATAAACAGAACACCTGGTTAACCGGTAAATTGGACCGAGTACACAAGTTTACGAAAATACAATCACAATAACAGACATGTAGCTCAGTGAAAGATAAAACGATTGCTAATTTAGCAGGACGTTAACGAAACACAAATTACTTTTTATTTTTTAAGAGAACAATGCAACAGAATCAGATAAGTCCTTTTGAAAGAGGCGTATTTTTTTTGCTTTTGCTTCTCTACAAAGGGTAGGCGAAACCCTGAATTCAGGGTCCTTGCGTCATGAAGGTCCGATTCGTCCGCACTTTCACCGTTTACAGTCAGTACACTCGTAGGAGGTTATGACTTTCCAAAGTTAGATCACATCCATTATATACCTCATTCTCAGCAATTTAAAGTCTGTGAGCCCCATTTCGCAGGAATCAATGTAATGTGACTGGTTATATATCGAATATGTGTAGCAGTTTCACATTTCGCATTTTGTCAATGTGTAATTCTGTCGCAAAACCAGCCGGCAATAGTTCGCATTGCAACATCGATTCAGATACGGATTTTTTTCTGAAATATTTCTCTCACGGTGACCTACTACGAGGTTCTTGAACTTTTTATTGTATTTCATAATGCAATCCTAATCAGTACGCTTATTTTTCGTTTTACCTGCACTGGACGCAGCAGGTATTTATCGGCTGGCAGCTTTGATGTCGTATCCAGTAGCACTTGCCGATTCATTCTCTGTTTGCTCTCTTCATTATTCATAGACGATCGGGTGACTGAACCGCAGCTCATCGAATTACAGACCAGCTTGGCTGTCCAATATAATAACCGACATTGAATGCAAATGCCTGCCTGCGGCGCGGGAGAGCTTCTTAATTTCATAGTAAATCGCAATTGTCTTATCCGAAGCCACGGCGGTCTACTGCGGGTTATATAAACCAGCTTATTCGATATATAATATTCACAAATATTTGAAATTACGTTCTCAAGCTATTAGCAATTATCGAGCGGATAGGAATTATGCAGTGCAGCCAAGTGCTTGCCTTTCTATAACGTTCAGCCTGTCAATTAAATGTAACCTTCCATCAGGAAATTAATAGCTTTATATGTGTATTAATAACTCATTTTTCGAGAAGAGCGATAAAATTGTTTTTTACGTCTTAAAATGTTTAATCTACTTAACCGGTTATAAAATCCTTTATTACGCGGAGTAACGGTTTCGGTTTTCGTGAAGCTTTCACGAAATTCTATGTAACCTTTCAGCAGTACTGTTCAAGAGATTTACTTTTTATTCCACGTAGATACGGCGCTTAATGGTTAATAAGGTTTCGTTTCTATCTGCATTTGCACTAATGTTTATTATTTCAATTCTGATAGAAAATATCACTCTCAAACCGGTCATTTCTCTTTAGAAGGTTATAAAATCTGTCTGACATAATCATTTAAATGTGTTCCACTTTACGTATCAGACGCAACTTTTAAAACCATATAAAATGTATCCCGCTAATCTACTTTTCGCGCGCGACTGCACTTCCTAGTCCGAATTCTCTCGCGCCCCCGGGATTCCTCCGCTAAAAATTTACAAAATCATCCGTGAACCTCAGCAGCGAGCGCCGATGGAGCTGCAGCAGAATCCGAATGCACGCCGAGCGCGCGCATTTCGAGGACTCGCTTAATTAAAGCTTCTCGCGCGCATACCGCTCCTAGGCGATTGCCAACTGGCATTCCAGACGCGCTCGCCGCTTTCGAGCGAATCGTGGCGAGCGACGATCGAGGGTCGGCGCGACGCGCCGTGCAGCGAATCAATTGCCGATGCTGTGGGCGGTCGCTGTTGTTCGCGAGTGGGTGAATCGGGGCAGACGACGGTTATCGCGCAGAGCCGCGGGGTTTGCGGATGATTCGGTTGGCGGCTGAATTGAAATATTTTTCTGAAAGTTTCGCTAGTGGTGTTGTGGATAAGGTATACTTTTCAGCCAAAGGAAAGAGCGCGCGAGGAAACGGCTTCGGTTAAATTGCCAGAAATTTTAGAAAACTCGATTGCATCTAAAGCGCTTTAGCACTTTTATTTAAATTACTACGTGTTACCGAACAGTGCGCAAAGGTGCTTTCAAAACATTTCCCCCTCGTGCGTAGATTAAAATTGCAGAAACGAGGCATTTCTTTGTATTCAAAGAGGCAAAGAGCCGAGTCCGGTAAATTACCTTAGAAACTGTTTTAATGCAAAGCATTAAGAGCGAATGAAATGTTAATCGTCTATTTCTGTTGGGAATAATTGATCGATTCATTTTTACGAGGCTTTAATCTGACGTACCGACAATAAACTAACTTTAACATACATTTGTATGTTTTTATAATGATATAAAATCAGGCATAATGATATTTTGTTATTTACGACACATTTAACGCACCGCTCGCACACACAAGAAGTTGCTCAACGGCTTTTGAAAATTCTCTCTGTTTACCATTCTGCTCGCAAACAAGAAACCCAGCGCGCATTTCATTACCCGTTCATTAGAGCCAAAGTTAACGCCGCTTCTCACCACGTACTTTTCTCCCTTGTTTCAGCTTTCTTCACGTACTTCTACGTCTGATTTGCCGAAGGCGTCGCGACAGCCGAGGACAGTGAGTGGCAGACTTAAAGAGCGAGGTCGCAAGCACGGCATCCAACGCAGAAGGGAGAGAGAGCAAGAAATCGATGAGAAAAGATCAAGATCTCACGATTGAATTCTGCTGACCGTCGGACTTGCGACAGGATCTCCATTTTCTTCTGGCGCGCGAAAATTTTATTCACGCAGCGGCGACGGATTATAACGAAGTCTTCGCGTGCGCACTGCCAATTAGAGAGTACGTGGCGAAATCTGGACCGAATAAGCGCACTCTAATTAAATCGAACGATTTAGAGAAAGTTCGTTATTTGCATCTCCGCTCTTCTACAGCTATACATTTTTCTTTCCGCTGCAATTATTGCTCGCGATGTGCTCACAGGTGCGATCGGGAGAGTTGAGTAATCGGGAACAACGCGCGAAACGGGTGCGTCACTAATGTGCGATCGGAGTCACTAAGATAGAGTATTGTTAATTAATAATATTTATTATTAATTAATGTTTAAAGTAGCTAAGCAGATAGGTTTAATTTAGAGGTAGTTGTATAGGTAGACCGAAACTATGATGCGACCAATTTCTCCGTTGTTTTACATAGTCAGTGTACATATAAATACTTGCAATGGCGCAAAAACTTGACGAAACGCCCGTAATTTATGGGTGGGAGGTTCTGAAATGCGAGGCGGGACGATTAATGTAACTAGTTTTCGTGAACTTTTTTTTTCCATCCTAGCACGAAATACTAAATATTTTATTAAAGTTAGAAAATTTATTTAAGTAATCTAATGATGGTGTTTAAAAGCGCTTACATAAAGTTTATTATCCGCAGCTTTCAAGTTTCGTTACATAAGATTATTAATATTTCTGTTTAGCAGAAAAATTCTTCAGATAAAATATGCAAACTAAATATTTTTTGTTTCGCAACGTCCAGATCGCAGCGAGAATGCATCAAAAGGAGCCTCTTATCTAAACACTTTGTTGCCGCAAAGCACACACCCGAGCCGAACAATGGCTGGAAAGAAGCGCTCTCCCCATTAGAATTTCGGTACTTCCTGCCCTCGGAGAAACTCCCCCCGAAAAAATGTTCCCTCCGCACACAGCCAACAATGCCGCTTCCCGAGTCGCGGCTCGGAGAACTCCCGCGCGGCGATAAAAATCGTCGCCGCCACGTGCGAAAGTTTGCCATGGTCATTTGCACTTGCCGCGCGCTCCGGCGCCGACTCTCGCTCTCGTGACCGCGCGCTCGCATGCGATAGTGTAGCGCAGATGAGCTCGCGGCCATCGTCCGGGAACGCGGTGTGAAACGGCGTGCATTGCGAGCGCGCGCCGTGCGGTGACGCGCGGGCAGATCAGGAGTCGTTAGAGCGATCGCTAGGAGGCGCTCGGCTCGCTCGGGGGAAGGTTTAGTTTATTTGAACGTTCGCTGGGACGACGTTCTAATGGCTTTTCGTCGCGGAGAATGATAACGCTGCAGTCCAACTTTAGCCATACTCAAGACTTGCGAGTGAAAATGCAAACTTTTATCGAGGCCGTATTTCATGTATATTCTGTATTAAACATGTGTTCATTACCGTATTCGATTTTTACCGTATTGGTACAGACAGAACTGCAGTGTAAATAAGAAGAAAGGTTCTTTTGTACTTGTAGAGGACAAGCAGCAATCTGTATCCTTTCTCGTCAATCAACTCTTTTTGCAGAAATCTTATCGCGATAAAATGTATGATATTTACGTAATTTTATTACTGTGTACTTATAGCAATGTATAATTATCCTCTAGCATTAACAAAATCGCGTCCGAGAGATCAGCATAAACGTTACTACAAATCTATTAATGTTTTATATAATTTGATAAACGTACGATAAATCATAATTACGCACTGCAAATGTTATAAGAAAGTGTAATAAAATTTTATTTTCCAAAGGTCCACTGTCGCTTTGATTTCCACCTTATTGACTTGCTAAAAAAAAACTGAGAGGCGCATTATACACCGCCTGACGGCCGGCCTTGTAACAGAAGATTGACAAAAAAAGCATTATTGTAATGCGACTTCACCCGCCCACTTTGAAACGTCATTCCGACTGTCCGACTTAATGGATGCGCGCGCGAGTCTCTCGTCGACCGGCGAAACTCTATCGAAAAAGGATTTCGTTCGGTTTTTTGAATACTTTTGCATTTACTCGTACGAGCCGCGTGCAGCTTTTGAGCATTAGGGTAACGAGATTACGGAATTGTCGGCATCGAAAGCGTAAGAGCGTCAAGATCTTCTGTGATTATCTGCTTTTCCCCGGGATTGGAAAGCGTATAAAAACGCGAGCCACCGGGTTTCCTATCAAAGAAAGCCGCGCGCGAATCTTAAATCTTCGAAATCAAAAAAAAGAAGCAGAAGGAGAACGTTAAGTAGACACTTGGTGTAACTTGCACTTTCTACGCATCAGCAATTTCCCAGCTCGTCGAGTGGAATTAATTTTTTTGCAACGCTGCGCCAACTTAATCAAAGTGGCGTCGAACTGAAAAATAAATGTCATTGAGATCTTCGCCTTAATGAAACGCGATAAAATGAAGTCGCGCTAAGTGTATACACGTTGCGCCGAGCACGTGGCAGCCATTGTGAAGCATTATTTCGATTGCACAAGACCAGTCGAGTTAATAAGGGAATAATCTTTTTAGCTGCCATTGTGACTTTCATTCGTTCCCATTCCTCTGGCAAGAAACTAGTTCTAGGCTAATCGAACATCACTAATCACCACTGCTTTATTCATGCTTCCTGCAATTTCTTGGAATTTCAAACTTCAGTCACCTAATAAGAGCAGATTTTGTTTTTTTCCATCTTGATTCTGTTTCATTGACAAGCTGCACGGATTTGGTTTAAATGTACTTTGTTGGTACTGTGACAGTTAGGAAAGCACGTGATTTGAAAAAAAAAAAGAAATTAATTTATTCAATTTCGTTCGAGTTTTAACTCTTATTTCACATTGCGAAAGATTACTTGCATTCTTAAAGTGTCCACATGCATCAATCAATTTCCTATAATAATACGCTCTTCGTCGGAGGCTTCACTTACTTTTTCTTTTTTATTATTCTTTAGACCGGCGTAATTCACTTGCGAAATAAAAAAATTGATTAACATATATATGTGCAC